>PVLD010011926.1:0-62774 GCA_004027595.1 Dinomys branickii | reverse complement strand
GCTACGCTGCTGAATTTGTCAATTAATTCCAGGAGTTTTCTTGTGGAGTTTTTGGGGTCCTCCATGTATAGTATCATGTCATCTGCAAATAGTAATAGTTTGACTTCTTCCTTTCCTATCCTTATTCCTTTTATTTCTCTCTCTTGTCTGATTGCTCTGGCTAGTGCTTCCAGAACTATGTTGAATAGGAGTGGTGACATTGGACATCCTTGTCTTGTTCCTGACTTTAAAGTGAAAGTTTTCAGTTTATGTCCGTTTAGTATGGTGTTGGCTGTTGGTTTATTATAGATGGCTTTGATCAGATTGAGGTAGAGGCCATCTATTCCTATTTTTTCTAAGATTTTTAACATGAATGCATGTTGGACTTCATCGAAAGCCTTCTCTGCCTCTAATGAGGTGATCATTTTGTCTTTGACTGTATTGATATAGTGTATTACATTAATTGATTTGCGAATATTGAACCATCCCTGCATTCCTGGAATGAATCCTCTGTGGCCGTGGTGTATAATTTTCCTTATGATTCACTGTAATCTATTTGCCAATATTTTGTTGAGTATCTTTGCATCTATGTTCATTAGCGAGATTGGCCTGTAGCTCTCTCTTAGTTGGTTCCCTCGCTGGTTTTTGTATCAGTATAATACTTGCCTCCAGAAATGTGTTGGGGAGAGTTGCTTCCTTTTCGATTTCACTGAAGAGTTTGAGGAGTGTTGGCATTAGATCTTCTCTGAATGTTTTATAGAATTCTGCTGTGAATCCATCAGGGCCTGGGCTTTTCCTTGTTGGTAAGTTTTTAATAACATTTTCAATCTCATTAATTGATGTTGGGTTGTTCAGGATTTTTACGTAAATTCTCAATCAAATTACCAGGTTAAGCTGATTGTAAAATTTACATGGGAAGACGAAATAATTAAGTAGCCCAAACAACTTCAGCTTGATCCATAAAAGAAAAATTGATAAACTAATATTGAGAACATTTACTATTTGGAAGATACTACCAAGGCAATGAAAAGATAAGCCATGACTGGAAGAAAACATTTGCTAATCACAAAGTAATACAGGACTTGTATCCATGCAAAGACACACACAAAACTGAACAAGAAAATAAACAGCTAACGGAAAACAACAGACACAGTGCTGAAGGTATAGCTCAGCGGTAGGATATTTGTCTACCAGATGTGAGGTCGGAGGTTTCATCTCTATAATGGAAAAAAAGGCAAAATATTCAAACAATTCACCAAAGACGATAAAAAGGTGACGAGTTAACAAGTGAAAAGATGCTCAAGATCATTAGTTATTTCCATAGGTATAGAGGGCAAACCTAGAAGAGAAGAGCTTGTAGGGACGCAGAGCAAATGAAATGATGAATTGCTCATGAGAATGCAAAGTAGTGCCTTCTCTATTCTCTACGTACCCAGGGCCATACAGCCGTAGGTACTCACACAGGTGAAATTAAAAATTATTCTCACCAAGAAACATCTGTACAAATATTTATAGCTTATAAATTTGTGATTGTTAAGAATTAGAAGCACAACACTTGGGAGGCCAAGGCAGAAGGATCACTCTGAGTTTGAAGCCAGCCTGGGCTCCTTAGTGAGCTCAAGATCAGGCTGAACTGCATAGTAAGACCCTGTCTCAAAAAAAAAAAAAAAAAAAAAAGAATCAGAAGCAATCCAAAATGTTGTTCAGCTGGTGAATTAATAAACAAACTAGAGTACATCCCTACCACAGAGTACCACTTAGTCACATAAAGAAATGAGCTACTGATGCAAAAAGTGTGAATGGATCTCAATTGCATTATATGGAATGAAAGAAGACAGGCACAAAAGTCTATATGACATCCGAGTCCATCTATACGACGTTCTCAAAGCAAAGCTACTGAGACAAAACCTGGATTGGTGGTTGCCGATGGGCGGGGCGAGCAAAGGACAACAGAGGGCAAGGGAAGACTGAGGGGAAAAGAAGCCTTTCGGGGGCGTCTCCCTCTGTCCAAAACAGCCACAGCACTGTGCCCCCAAATAGGGTGGGGTTACTGTATATAATTTACATTTTAATTTTGATAAGTTAATTTCAAAAGAATATACCCTGATGTGATAAAACCATTTTAGAAAGGGTAAGGGCAATGTTCAGTGCGTGAATAACCACAGGGAGTAGACAGCGGGATGAAATATCTCAGTAACGTGACCCTATAAGTAATGGGCCATGTCTGCAGTAGAAGGTGGATTTACTGGTGTTCAGTAGTTATTATGCTTCATTACTTATAGTTCCATTGCATGAGTTCTTTTTTTGTCAAGTATATACTTTTTACACAGAACAAAATGCAATACACTTTAATTGTAAAAACAAAGTGATATATTATTTAAGACAAAACAATTCCTTGCTCAGACATGCTAATTTCAATGGCCCACACATTTGTTTCATGTAAAAAGTAATAAATATACTTATTTTCATTACATAATACTTTATTCTAAGCCACTTCATACTAATTTAGAAAGCTTTAATCGCTGAAAATAAATCATTCTTTTCCCTGTTTTCTTTCTGTTTTCCTTTGCTGTTCTATGCCCTCCATTCTAAATTTTAACAAATCCGGCACAATTTCAAATCATGTACTACTATAGCATCCCTTAAACTTGGCAGTCTCTTTTGAGGTACGCATGTGAACTGCATCTGTAATGTTCAATGTCTTCTCACAGCCATACCAACCCAAGAATTATCATAATTCACTCATCGTGTATAGATTTTAAAAGAATTTTGTTCGGTCGTGCAAAAATTCACAGTGAGAGTTCTAAACCATCTAACTCTTTGAGCAAATATTCCATGTACTTTTCAGTAGGGATAAGACAAATGTGAATCAATTTCTTCTTAATTGTCAAAGTATGACTGGTAAATCTGCACATGCAACTGACACGCTGCTCTGCCACTCCCTGCTCAGAGGGCTGGAAAAGCAGCTGTCACCCCAATACTAGTGATCAGATCAGGGTTGCAATCAGGCCAGGCATGCACAGATTCCATTATCTTATCAGCCTTAACCTAATACCGCCATCCCACTGAGAAGAGCTGTTAGCAGTGGATCCAGCAAGGGCCTCAGCTGCAAGTTTTCCGTTAGTTTTCTGTTACTTATCATCAGTGACAATCCACCATGGGGTCTCGCGGGAAGTGCTTGTCCACAGCTTTCAGCTACAGACATTAAATCAAGCAGTTATTTTTTTAAGTCTTTGGAAATCTTTTTTCCCTTCCCTTCGCTTTTCCAGTATCTCTAAGGTGACTTATGTATATTTTCAAAAGCTTTGCTGGTAATCTGTACAGATTTTTATCATGGACTAAAGTCTGAGTTAAAAACTGTTCAAGAGATTATGCATATTTGGGGAAAGGGGCTGTGCAAATTAATGTATTCATTCCAGATTGTATCTAACTAACATCTTTCTTTACTTGAGGCTACCAGCTCTCAGGGTTGTAAACTTATTGCATCAGTTTGACTGTGATGCTTTGTCAATAGAGTAAATAAATCCTTAGGCTGTGGTATCATCCTACCTTAAAACACTATTAGTTTCCTAGTGGCTGCACAAAGGAACTCTGTAGTCTCATCTAATCTTCTTGACTCTTCAGAGATCTGCATACCCTACCATCTCCATTACCTCCGGAATTATGATTGGATTTAACCTTCCACTCATTGAATTAGTGTCAGCTATCATTCTTAGCATACATTTGTTAAATTCAATCTCTCCTATAGGGGAATGCAAGGCAGAGAAATGATAAGTGTATTAAATGGGCAGAGAGCGAAGACTGCAGAAATTGGGACTTAGAATCACTGTGCAGATAAAGAGAAGTAAGTTCATGTTGCTGCTTCGTCTCTTTCATGGAGGACACAGGAAGTGTACGCCGTGACAGTCAGCCTTCCAGAGCATAAGAGATACTAAGTGACCTGGGACTTTCTTTTCCTAAAGTGAAGGGATGTGTGTGTGTGTGTGTGTGTGTGTGTGTGTGAAATCAGAATTACTGCTATGAGGAAGGAAACCATATGGAAAACCCTAAAAATTCAGGGTTTTCTGTTAATCCTCCAAAAAGAAAAATACCATCTAGGCAGTAGCTGTGAACACTTCCCTGCAGCAAAGCTCAGCCTCTTTGACGGCTGGGTCAGAAAGGAGTCGATCAAATCCTGCACAGCCGCATGGCTCGCAGTATGGAGCCTCTCCTTGTCTGCCAAGGCCCACAAGTGGGTGAGTGGGTTTGCATTATGCTTTTCTATGGAATCTCCATGTCAGTTCCAGGGCTATCCTAGAAATAAAGAAATATTTGGAAAATATGACAAAGCATTCCAAGTAAAGGAGGGGGTATAATTCAGTGGTAGAACATTTGCGTAGCATACATATGACCCCAGGTTCAAACCCTAGCACTACAAAAATAAATAAGTTAAAATAACAGTCTAAGTACAAACAAACAAGCAGAGCTCAAAAAATATTTGTCAACAGAAACAAGACATTATTAAAGTCAAGAAAGACAAAGCCATATTACGTTTAATGAATAAATTCTAAACTGAGAAACCTGTTTAAACATAGCCCCCTCAACTTACCAACTTTCCCCAAAAGGAAGAACTGGCTGATTTCTGAAGATTTCAGGACAGAAATATCAACAGGATGAAATACACAGTAGTCAGACACACAGAAATGTTATCCTGCATGCCATGGGTCTAAAAGGAATTAACAAGCCCCTCACCTAAATTAAAGAAGAGGATTAAATGAAATTAATGTAGGCTGCTCTTCATTTCATTTCCCTTTTAGCTTGGATTTCTAAAAACAGTTGATTCCTCGGGATACAACTATATGTTGTAGTTTCGGGGAGAGAGAGTCTGGAACCCTAATGCAACATTTCTTAACATTATTTGCCCCAGCATCCCCCAACATAGCAAAACAATCTGAATTCTTAAACAAAACAAAACAAAACAAAGCAAAACAAAAAAATAAGCAGGCAAACACAAAACCTATGGCAGCTTCTGGCATCAGACTTCTAAAGAGGTGGACATTGCTAGTAAGTAAATGCAGAAAACAACGGGCCAAAACTGGGAAGAGAGTCAGGAAAGAAAGAATCCAAGTTTATGAAATAAGAGGCTAAGCACCGAGACAGAGATAAACCAGTTCTACTCGTACCACTGTGCTATGAAATCAACTTCCATCTAATTTTTACTAGGGGAAGCAGGGACCATAGAACATATACAAACCCTATAAAAGTAGTTCAGTATTTTCTTCTTGCACCTCTTCACTATAAGAATGAATGGTAGGGGCCAGGCAGAGTAGCACATGCCTATAATCCCAGCTACTCTGGAGGCTGAGGCAAAATAATTGCACATTCAAGGTCAGCTTGGGCAATTTAGCAATATCCTGTCTCAGCATTAGAAAAGAATTAAAAAGCTGGAGATGCTCAGTGGATTGTATGCTTGTTTGCCTAGTATGCAGGACACACTGGGTTCAATTGCCAGTACTGCAAAAAAATAAAGCACAGTGCTAAATTTCTGTCCCTAAAATTAATACAGAGACCTGTATGGCATATCCCAGCACCACATTAAAAAAAAGGATGTGTCACCAAAGAACCTGTACCTCCTGGACGTACATCATGACAAGGAAATTAAGAGTCACAAAGCAAGCATATAACAAAATGCTTGCTCATCACTAATAACAAAAATCTATATTTAACAAAGTGCTGTCATTTTTCATTTATGAAAATTGCAAAGATTACTATAAAGAGAGAGACTACCATTACAATGAATCCGTAGCAGGAATAAAAATTGATGTGACTCCTTTGGAAAGCAATTTCCCAACAAATATAAAAAGACTTAAAATGTGTGAAGTGCCTTAACCCAACAATGTTTTTCTGGGAATCCATGCTAATGATATAATCTTGAAAAATGGAAAAGGTTTATTTAAAAAGATGTCCCTCACAGAATTTATTATAAAAGTGACAGAAAATAGAGGAAGCATTAAATAAATCCATACAATAGATTCTGCAGACCATGAAAAGGAATGATTCAATATAACACTGCACAAAAAACAGAATAGTAAATGTTATACACAGAGGGTCCCGATGGTACTATATTTTTAAAGTTGTACATTTAGAAAAGACTGGAAAGGGGAAAAAATTACACTCATTTTCTTCAGTGTATATAACTTTTTCTTCATTCTCTTCTTTCCTCATTTTCAATTTTCTCTAATAAATGTAAATTTTGTATTAAAGAACACTGAACTAAAAAGCAATGTAAAATCCTGGCCAACACGGGAAGGAGATTATAGTAACAAACATACAATGCACCAATGCATATTTTTCTGCTTGATTTTTTAAAAAAATTAATTGGTACAGGTGACACATAAAATCTGACGGCACAAAAAAGTAACTGTTTTTTTATGTCAGCATTTCATTCCAAAACTGTCAGGCACTCACCTTAGCACAGGTGAGATGGAAACACTTAGGACGAGCAAGAATCCAAACATAACAGAAATAACAAGGGATTATGGGCATAATCATTACACTCCCTAAACACACATAAATATTGTGTGTGAATGTAGTGCAAATAGGGGTTCACTTCCTGCATTAACTTCCTCTCAGAAAGAATTTAGTAGAGTACAAGCGATTGGACCGCAATACTATCAGGCAATTTCATTATCTCATTAAGTCCTCACATGACATCTGTGGGATTGGCAGTGTCCCCTTTACACAGATGAAAGAAATAGGACTCAGATTTTTAAGTTTCCCAAGGTTACAATGAACTCATAGGTTAGAGAAGCCTTGTCATTTTTCATGGCACCAGTGCCAGAGATTAAGAGTAGAAGAACAAGGTGTGACTGCTGTATTGAGTACCTGAGATACAAACAGCTGAAAACCGGGCAAAAAAATCTTGGCAACCATGCAAATATCAAATTAGTCAAAGGATGAAAATATTTTCTAGACCCTTCATGCACAGTATAGGAACCTAAAATATATCAGAAGATGTTCTACCACTTTTTTTATTTTTTTATTTTAAAGATAAAAGAACAAAAACATTTAACAAATGCATACACATTCACAAAACAACACAGAAACAATAAAAGCAATATAGAATTTCAGACAAGGTGATAGGAAATTAACAATGGTTGTTGTATTACATATTGATATCTTCAAATTGGTTACTCACATAAACAAATATAGACATGTAAGACTGACCAAACAAACATTAACTGTTCCTTTCAATAGAGCTATAAGAATCAGTAGTACAACTATGTTAGCTATTCTGTATACATATATATGTATATATATACATATATACATAATATACATACATATTTCCCCTTCTTTCTTTTCTCTATTTCCCTCATTTCAGTTGTTCTTTCCTTTTGAGCAGGTTCCTTTCATTTCACAATATCTATTGTACCTCCTAGATTTTATTCACTCTTTCCAGTTCATCATGCATTTCTACACCAGGACCTGAGATTTCTGCTGCATTTTTACATACTAGCATTTGAAAATAGTCCATTATCCTGATTATTCCCTCTGAAGTGTACTCAAGGAAGTTTGCATTTGTAGGCTGTAGTTGTAAAATAAATCTACAGTCTTACCTGAGGGTGGAAAGAGCCTGTGTGTGTGTGTGTGTGTGTGTGTGTGTGTGTGTATTATTGGGATTGAATCCAGGGACCCTACTGAGCTACATCTCTAGTACTTTTTATTTTCTGAGACTAGGTCTTGCTAAGTCACCCAGGCTGGACTGAAATTTAAGATACTCCTGCCTCAGCCTTGCATATAGCTGGGATCACATCGTTTCCAGTTATACCCTTATCTTGAAGTCTAGGTTTTGTAAATGCAATCCCCTGGAACAATGAAGCACGTGTGTGGCAGGGGAGATAAGCACAACACAAGCATTTGCCGTTCCTTGCCACACCATTTGCAGAGAGAGCTCTGATGTCTACAGGAGCAGAGATATTCAGTGGATTCACAATGTGCGAGAGCTGATCAAGATTCTAAACAGGCACAAATTAAGAGCACTACATCAGTGACTGAGGAAGCAGAGGCGCTAGGAGCCCTGACAAGCCAGGCTTTCAGTTTGAAGCAGCAGTAGAGAGAAGGCAGTGATGTTCTAAATCACTGCCATGAGCAGGAACACTCTGCATGTAATACCCTTATTAGTGTTGGATCCTTGTATTAACCAAGCTCTTCTCCTGAAAAGGTGACACGGAAGACAGGAAACAGCAGAGCAGCTCTCCATTCCTTTGTCTTTCAGTCCTTCCTTACTCAGCAGTAAGCCAAAGATCGAAATCTTGGTAGATTTTGTGTATGTCAAGAAATTTAAAAACTAGTTGAATTAGTTTTGTGCAGCGCTTCCACTCTCGTTGGAAGAATGAACTGCAGATGCATGTAGGAGCCAAAAATAGAGTTTAATTTTGTTGATTCTACTCTTATACTTGCATTTCAAACTGGCAGCATGCTGCACAAAATGAATGACGGCATTTATGCTTACGACT
The DNA here is from genome assembly GCA_004027595.1 of Dinomys branickii. Lineage (NCBI taxonomy): Eukaryota > Metazoa > Chordata > Mammalia > Rodentia > Dinomyidae > Dinomys > Dinomys branickii. The sequence goes on along the minus strand of PVLD010011926.1, from coordinate 54,297 downwards.
TAAATTTTTAATCTTTCCTTTCTGAGAATGATAGTAAATAATAAATAAAAAACAACAACAAACGGATAGGGAAACAATGGAAAATATTTTACATCTTCATTCCTATACAGCACTTTTCCTGCTTTATGAACAAGGAACCCTTCAGTATTTTTGCAATGGGCCCCAAAAATTCTATCGCTGATCTTGCCTTACACCAATGAGGCATCACCTTTAAATTCTGGGAGACAGTCTTATGTTGAGAAAGGAAACTCATGCGAGGATATACCTATAAGAAATAGATGATTCTGCTGAAAGCAAAGCTGTAGACGTCCTGATGCCCGCACCTGAGCAAACAGAGAGCACAGGTCCACAGTGTCAAGAGTTCAATTAATTGTTTTCTGAGCCATGCCTGCAGGGATGGACAAAACACAAACAGCCTTTGAGATGCTGAATGCAGGAGACAAGTGCTTTGTCAAGGCGAGGCCATTTAGAACTCCTAACCTGTCCTACAATTCGCAAAGCATCCCCTCTTCTCAGTCTAGTGCCTTTTCTGAAGCCAGTTAGCAAGCCTGCTATTTCCTCCCATTATTGTGGTCACTGATGGAGGTGTTAAATAGACGCATTGTTGGACTGAACCCTTGAAGATGAGCGTCAGCTGGGCCGACCCAGGCTCATGCTACTTAGAAGGCCTTTTGAAGCTCAGCACTCTAATAAATGTGAGTGATTATTTAAGTGGAGTGCATCTCCATTTGTTGAGCAGCATGTCTTGCAAAAAGGAAAAGTCTTACTAAGTCAAGATAAATTATGACTGATGTCCTCCCACATTCCTCTCTGGACCCCATCCCTACTGACTACTAAGCCCACCTGCCCTGTCTCAGAATGAAATTAGACCTGTTTGCCTTAGCTCAGGAAGAAAACAAATGAATCTCAACGGTCTGACTTGTCTTGGCCTTGATTGTAGTTTGAAAAATAAAGCTGAGGCAAGAAACATTGACCTTTGCAGAAGAGGGAGTGCTGAGAAAGGCCGGAAAGCCGCATCCCCTACTTCCTCACTGCTGAACCCTTTGCTAGTCTCCTGGGCTGTGTTTAGCGACTTACCCCCAGGGTGCCTCTCCTGTTATCCTTCAGACTCCTGTCCTCACTATGGAAAGTTTGCACATTTGTATTTCTCTCTGGGAGGAGGGGATCCCATTATCAAAAGAGCTTGGGAGAGCGCTCTCCTTTACATTCATGAGAAAAGAGTCACTTTTCACAAGGTCGACATCAAAATATCAGGTGTCTAGGATAAGAAAACTAACATTGAGCGTCCTTTAGGTCAGTGTAGTTTCTTTTTTATGGAAAAACATATTTTTCAGGAAACTTGTATTCACTATAACTAAATTTTGTTCAGAGTTTGACTGGCTCACTTGTTTCAGTATTGGGGGGCCTCACACATGACTATATTCCCAGCTCCTTTTATTTTGAGACAGAGTCTCACTAAATTTTCCAGGCTGACCTTGAACCTGTCATCCTTCTGCCTCTGCCTTCCAAGTAACTGGAATTACAGACATGTGCCACTGTGCATGACTCCTGCAACTAAATTGTTCTCTCTCCTGTGAGATGAATACCCTGAGGACAAATTCTCCAGTGAAAATAGTTACCTATGAACATCTCAACTAATAATGTTATAAGGGCAAAGTGGAACACCCAAACAATATATTCCTGACCAGTTTCTCTAAAGCCATCTTTAGTTTAATTTGTTAGCATCCCGACAGATCCAGAAAGGGAAGTTTTTGTAAAATTTGCTAATACCACATATACTTTAGTGGCCTAACTCATATTTGAATGGTAAATTTTACTAATTTATCTTTGACCAATATATTAGAGTCCTGTTTGTACACTATAAGCATGGTTAAAAGTTTATTAATATTCGCTTTTAACTCTGAAAACCTTACTTGTTTCTTAATACCATATTCCCCTCTAAGTATTCTACTTTAAATATGTTTGAACTGATTGGGAGAGTTGTCTAGGCAAGTAAAACAAGGAGCTGTTGCTCAGTTGTAAAATTGACCTGCAAGAATGAAATGGACGTACTGCTTGTGGAATTCTTTCAAAATGCCTCATTTTTCCATATCAGCCATAGAGGATCTCGAGGTACATAGTAACAATAGCTAGTCATTTCTAGACCTGACAAATGAACTCCTAGACAAGAATTTAATAAAAGGCTTACTTTTCATCTCCAAAGCTTTTCACTGTAAGCATAGAGATACCATCTTTCTTTGACTGTTATGAATAAACAGAAAAAAGCAGATTACTAAGATAGTATCCACATACTCTCTGTGATAATGACTCAAATGAAATTAAACTTATGAAAAGTTGCTTCTTTGCCATCCACCAAAATCTCTCAAATTTTCCTTTAGTTAGATCTTCATTAATAGGATAAAGTAGAGGACAATATTTCAAACATAAATTGCTAGATAAGAGAGTCTTTTCTCAGTTCTAATACTCTGATGTGCTGGTAGAGTTCCTCTCTAGGATATTGGAGAAGTATTTGTATGCTTTCATCTTCTAAGTAGAGTTATAGATTTATTCTTGTGCAATCTTTCATTTAAGAAAAAAGGCTGAAACAAATTCCCTGAAAGAAAGACAGCCTCCTTATTAAATGGTGCTGGAAAAACTAGTTGACCACATGCTGAAGACTAAAACTAGACCCATGTCTATCACCATACAGTAAACTAAGTTCAAAATGGATCAAATATAAATATTAAAACAAACACTAAATCTACTGGAACAGAAAATAGGTAAAAATCTTGAAGGCATAGGGGTAGGCAGAGAGTTCATGAACAAAAACCAAACTGCATGGGAAAATACTTCAAAGAACTTGGATCTCATCTCATTGGAAATATTTTGCTCATCAAAAGAAATCACAAGCAGAATAAAAATAAAACCCACAAATTGGGAAAAAAATTTTAGTCAACTCTCCCTCAGACAAAGGTCTTCTGTCCAGAATATATAAAGAAGTTTTAAAAATCAGACCCCTAAAATTCAAAGACCTAATTTAAAAATGGGCATCTGAGATGAATACACACTTCTTAGAGGAAGAAATAGAAATGGCAAATAAATATATGAAAAAAATGTTCAACATCTTTGGTCATTCAAGAAATGCAAATTACACAACACCAAGATTCCATCTCACCCCAGGAAGGATGGCCACCATCAAGAAGTCAACCAATATCACATGCTGGAGAGGATGCAGGGAAAGAGCAAACCTTGTGCACAGTTGGTGGGAGTGTAGACTGATACAACCGCTATGGAAATCAGTGTGGAGGTTCCTCAGAAAACTAGGATTAGAGAGGTCCCATTCAACCCAGCTATTCCCCTTCTGGGTATTTTTCCAGAAGGACTGAAAACATCATACCACAGTGAGATATATGCACCCATGTCTACAGCAGCACAATTTGTCACAGCTAAATATTGGAAACAGCCCAAATGCCCATCAGCTGAAGAATACATAAAAGGATGTGGTATTTTTGTACAATGGACTATTGCTCAGCTGTAAAAAACACACATTTGAGGCTTTTGTAGGCAAGTGGATGCAACTAGAGACCATACTTATAAGTGAAATAAATCAGAACTGCATGTGTAAACATCAAATTGTCTCCGACATTATTGTGTAAGAACCTGAAAAAATAAATAAAACTCAAAAGGTACAATAGATATTGTAAAAGAGAAAGAAGTTACTCAAAGAGAAGGAACAACTGGGATGAAGGAAAGGAGAAAAGGAAAGAAGGAAAAAATATATATGGATATAGAAGGATTCGGGGATAGTTGTACTGCTTATGTCTGTTAGTTTATTGAAAGGAACAGTTAATACTTAATTTTTTTCTTTTTCTGACCAATTTTGCATCAGTATATCTGGTAATTTGAACACCTAATTTGAAGACAACAATATGCAATATAAGAACCATTGTTGAATCCCTACTATTTTGATTAGTGGAACTGTATCATTTCTATGGGTTGGGGATGTAGCTCAGTGGATAAGTGCCTGCCTGACAAGCGCAAGGTCCTGAATTTTTATCCCCAATACCAAAAAAAAAAAGATTATGTATCATTTCTAATGCTTTTTAATAATTTGTATTTTCATTATTTGTTTGATCAATCTTGCATTCTTGCAGCTGGTAATATGAGCAACTTCATGGAAGGTAACTGTTTGTTATATAACAACCATTGCTAACATCCTATCACCTTGTTTTGAAATTCTGTATCATGTGTGTTGTTTTTGTGTTATTCTGTGTTTATCTGCATTGTTATTTTGTTTTATTTTCTATTTAAAATTTTAAAAAAATTTTAAAGGCTGAGAAATTTTAGAACACTATGACTAGCATACATTTTCTTATAGACTAAATCCAGATTCAAGAAACAAAGCCAAATTATTAATATCATCTTCTTCCCCAAGGTTTTTAGAAGAAAATATATTTTAATATAAAAATTATTCAACATAAGCATTAAAATATGGTCTAAACAAGTACTGTCAAAAGAGCTTTATGAGATGATGCAAATCTTCCTTATAACATAGACACTGCAATGGCCGGGCATGGTGAGACATGGCTGTAATCCCAGCACTCGGGAGGCTGAGGCAGGAGGATCGTTGTGAGTTTGAGACCAGCTTGGGCTACAAAGTGAGCTCAAGGCCAGCCTGAACAGCCTACATAGCGAGACCCTGCCTCAAAAAGACAAAAAAAGAAAAAAAAAAAAGAGAGAGAGAGAGAGAGAGAGAGAGAGAAACATAGACACTGCATAGGACATAGAACAACAAACGTGACCAGTGCAACTCAGGCAGAGAATTTCTGATTTTAGTTAGCTTTGATTAATTTAAGATTTTAAGTAGCTTCATGTGTCTTGTTATCCCACTACTTTATTGGGTAGAACACATCTGGGTTAATCAATCTTCAGATAGTTGAGTTTATTCTATTGCATCCCTCCTAAGCTTGTGTCTCCAAATGATCACTAATGACTATTTTTAATTTCATTTTGCATTTTAATAAATAATTCCTAGCCTAAAAGAAATTCAGATGTGATTAAACTAAGATGTCAGTGGCACAGGTTTTTGCACAAAGGGTCATGTGTCTTGTAGTAGATCGATAACTGGTGGTCAACTTATAACCCCCAGCTGTACTGAGTGAGCATGGTGCTGGGCGTGGGAGGCCCACCTGGGGATTGTTGCCAGGAGCATGAGGCAGAAGTGGAGAAGGAAAAGTTCGGACTGTTGGGAACTGAGAAAGGCTGTTGGAGCTGGTGACAGCTGAAAGGAGCTATTGGTTGTTTTGGAGGAGCTCATCATGCTGACTTTCCTGATGAACTTGGCAGTTTTCATCCTGTGAAGAACCCAAGACCTCATTGGCACTGAGAATGGCTTTGGTTCACTTTGGGGGAGCTTCTGGTCCTCACTCTGAGCATTGCTTCCTGGCTCCAGATGGGAAGATGGTTCACTGTGGTCTCCTAGAGAAGCTTGCTACATAGACTTCCCTGATGGGAACTCGGCCATCTTGATCATCAGAGGACCTCAGGACCTCACTGTTCCTGAGGATGGCTGTGGTACCTTTGAGGGGAGCTCTGGTTCTTCTGAGAGTTGCTTCCTGTCCCCAGTGCAGATCCTTCAGCCTGCTAACACAGATCCTTCAGCCTGCTGGCACAGACTTCCTAGATTCCACCACTAACCTTTGGGCCTCCTCAGCATAGGTCCTTGAAACAGGCCTGCATGAGACATTGTTATGGGCTCTGGGCCTCTAGTTGGACTCCTGGGAGGCATTGTTATGAGCTCTAGGTCTTAAGGTGGACTCATGAAGGTCATTATCATGGGATCCAGGTCCTCAGCAGTTTCCTTGGTCTTAATGTGTGGACAGATTTCCTGCACTCTTTTGTATATCATTCTTTGGGTGACTATTATAAATAATCTTATAAAGTATGTGTCCTGTATTATATATTGTTCTTCCTTGCCAAAATAAGCCCCAAACCAACACATGTCTATAGCCAGTTTTCTATTTGCTCAGATTTATATTTCATGTAATAGCAGCTCTAAGAATAATCATGAGTCTATTCCTTGCCAAACAACTAAAGACTAGCCCATACAAAAGCAACCTTCAGCAATGCAAAGCAATACATAATTTTGTACTTATGTAAGAGGGATTATGGGGAAAATATTGTGAACTTTTGAATTTTTAACATTTATTACAGTAAAAGATATATTGTCATAATCCTCCTCAAAATCTTTCCCTTCCTTTGATCTTGCTTATCCCATTTTCTTAGTACTTTCTGAAGCAGTTCTGAAAGACCCTTTTCGTAAGTATCTTCAGTTGCAGTGTCCTGGCTGCCTCCATCTCCTGCAGCATTCAATACGTTTACCTTTCACGGTTATTTTGACTTTGGAGAAGGACCAGATATTGCATGTTGTCAGATCTAGTGAATAAGATAAGAAAAAACCACAGTGCTTTTCACATATTTGCCTTTCAGTTGAATGGCACTCAGCAACAGCATTCACTGTGTCTTTTATCACACCTCATAAAGACACATCATTTTGATGGGGATTGATGGCCTTTTACTGTAACATTGTTTTCAATTTAATCATTCACCTTACATTTTCATTACTCCGTTTATGTTAGTGCTAAAATACCTAAGAGAAAAATTCAGAAGCTTGTTTTAACTAACAATACCCAATAAGACTTCCTCAGGAGGATAACAGCTTGGGTAGTAACAGCTTTCTGGTAAGAGAGTCGTATTTCCAGGCATTTATTGTCTGTTTGATACCCTAATATAAAAGGCTTTGATATAATTATTATAATTTCATCGACATGAGGCGAGTCAAAAGGTGCATTTTCTGAATTAAATAATTTTAAATTAAATAATTTTTTTCATAGAGGCCTTCAAAGAAGCTTTTGGATGATGACTTGATTTTACTGTGATTTGCTCTGCTCTGGACACCTCTTCTTCAGGGTTTTATCTTCCCTCCCTCTCTAGCCTTATTTTCCATAGACATTCCTGCAAAGCACCGTGCCTTTCTCCATTAACAATTTCTTATGTAGATATGGTAGCCACAGCAGGAGGGATCAAAATTCTGGGTTGAATTTTTCAATCTCTGGGTCTCTCCAATGACCATCCTAAGCAGTGGTGGCTTTTTGCGAGGTGAATGCTCATTCATCAGAAAGTGGCCCGAAACAATGAATTCTGTCCACATAAACCATTGAACTACCATGAGATGGTAACGACTTCCTGTCACTCTCAACCTAGGTCTAATCCAAACTCCTGACCCGAAGGTGTAAAAGCTTTGCAGCTCATTAGGGATTCCCCTGGAGCCATCAAATGCCAACTTTTTCATCATATGGTACCTAAAGTGAGGTATTGTGCACCTCTTAGCATCAGTAATATTTTAATGCCAAACGACAGATATCAAGCTAAAGTAATCAAATGTTATGTTTTGTCAAAGCAGCATTTGTGATTTTTTTTTGTTTTTTTTTTTTTTTTTTTATGGCTGGATCTCACTGCATAGTTCAAGCTGGCTTCAAACTCACAGCGATACTCTTGCCTCGGCCTCTCGAGTGCAGGGATTGCAGGGATGCACCACCATGCATGGCTAAATGTTTTTAAAACTTAAATATACTCAGTGTTTTCTATGAGAATCTAAGGTGATCATCTTAATATGACTTCAAATACTTTATTGTTATTGCATTGCCTATTGAACTTCTTTGTGAACTCCTCGCAAGGACTGTAGTCCGATTCAGTAAGGCTGCGACAGACATTTTCATTTATTTCGGCATGTAAAATGGCTTTCCCTGAACAGGAACTGGGTTGAGTGAAAAGGGTAACTCCAAACTCTGGACTCAAAATGGTTGTGTTACTGTGAGCAGAATGACTGAACTTTGCTTTTCTTTCTTCTGTTAATTGTTTAAGTATAATATATCAGATTTAAAAGAAAACTGAAAAATCCAGCCTCTGAACCAAATTTTCTTGGTACTAAATTTGCAAACTTTGGTAGTCCAAGAGTACTCTTACAGCCATGTCAGCCTGATCAAATTTTCAAGCCATTTATAAACTTTGGGTTCAGGTTATGGTGCAATTATTTGCTGCTTGGCTGAAAATAGTTTCTTTTTTATCTTAATGTATAAACTTGAAGCAAATCTATATAAAACAATAGATAAATATCCCCTATAACTACAATTTCATTTTGGCCTTTATCAAACCAAAGCATCATCAATTTCATGCTTCCTAGTATATTCATTATTTATGGTCCCATATACTTCTGAAATATGGATTTCTTTATAAAATCATTTGCCTTCATTTAAGACAGGGCATTTGAACTACATACAATGATACGTTTATTTCAATAATATACATAGTGGGAGCACTAATCATTTTTTCTGGTGCTAATTATCTATGACTGATCCTATTACACCATCTTATTTAAGTATTTATTTGTTGAAAACATTTTGTCAGAAAAATAAGTTAAATGGCAAAATGTGATTGAATATGATTTCTTAATTTCTTAGCTTGTCCTTAAAATTTAGTTATTTTAGGCTCTACTGTTTTTTTGGGGGGGTACCCGTAATTCAGCTCAGGACCTTGTGCTTCCCAGGCAGGTGCTGTGCCACTGAGCTATATCCCCAGCATAGGTTCTACTCTCTTAATGTTTATAATTACTCAACTTTAATTGAATTAAATAAGAGAAAGACTATGCCATAAAAATTATATATTATAAATTTATTTTAGTAGCCACAAAATAGTACATATTGGCTTGCAATTGTTGCAGCAATGTAAAATTCCTATTAACTTCTGAAGACAAATCGTTTTGAAAGTGGAGACATCTTAACAGTGATCTTCAGTTATCACATCTCCAGCATAGCTAGCACTTTGTAAGTTGATATTCTCTTTGCTAAACTACCAAAGTCAATATATACTCCAATTATACCTGGATGAAGCTGACAGTTCCTATCTTCTATTTGAAGGTTGTCTGCCTCATTGAGTGGCTTTTACTGACAGGCTGCCAGATCTTCATTAATACCTGGGTTGCTTTTTTTATTGCTTAGAGGAAGAAATGTTTGTCTGTTGAATTATCCAAAATGTTGTATAGTTTCTTGTTTAGGGTAACTTTATATTTTGAGTTATTGTTTTTCCACTAAAATTTTGGAAATGTAGCCAGTAGTCACATTTTTATTTTATAGAATTTTTTCTTATGGGGCCATAATCCCTAAACTAGTGCATTATTTTATAGCGTACAATGAACTTCAAAAGTTTTTTCAGGTATTTTAACTTTGTGATAATGATTGAAATTAAGTTCAAAAGATAGTTATAATCACATATAATCACAATTAAATATGTGAAGTATTAAGCACACAAGTCAATGATTTGTCACTGATTAACAAATTGATTAATGGTGGAATTCTTTCTTGATGATATATTGCCTTTTAAAAAGCCATGCAATTTTTTTAAAATGAAAACCAAGTCCTCTGCAAAGCGTAGCTGATTCATTTTGCCCCTAGTACCAACTAAGTGTCTTACTGTCCTCTTCCGTGAGCCATGTCAGCTAGAGTTAGTGAAACGAGTCTTCATCTTTTTTCCTACTGAATATTTTAGCACTCACATTGATAAAAATTACATATTGCTCTCTATTGCTAAGGTTTGCTCTGTTTGTGCTTACCTTGAGTCATTTAGCAAAGAACAGACACATGTTTATTTTTCTTAAAGCCTCCATTATATGAAATATTAATCTGAGCAAAAGAAAACTTGTGATACACACATAGACACAAATGTGCAAAGATATACACACCATCCATGTGTGTACTTGTGTCACTAACATTTTAGCTTAATCCAGTCTCCGGTTTGGGGATGGAGGTACGGCTCAGTGGTAGAGCTTGGACTTAGCACACAAGAGGCTCTAGATTCAATTTAAAACATTAAATAATTAAAATTCAGAACTTCATTTAATTTTGATAGTTTACTAAAGTCCAAAGTGAAATTCAAAAGAATTATTAGTGGTCATTTGGTGACAGAAGTTTAAAAGGAATAAGCAAATGACCCAACTCTCTGAAAGCTGATCTGTCCAGACCCGAGCTATTCAAGTATGATAGCCACTAGTCAGGTGAGGCTACTTTTCTTTAAGTTAATAAAAACTAAATAAAATCAGAAATTCATTTCCTGAGTTACATGGACCACATTTCAGTTTTACTGTAGCTAAATATAGATAGTGCCTGCACTATACAGAGTATTTTCATTATGTCATGAAGTTCTATTAGACAGTACTGGTATACACCAGTTTCATCCACAGAGAACACCTCAGTTTTAAAACAGTATATCATTTTAAGACGCTTGCCAAAAAAAACAAGATGCTTTCAGATGCTTATAATATAAAATATTTTTCAAACTCAATAAAATTGGAGCTCCCTTAACTCTTACAAGTGCAAATCAAAGTGAAGACTAGGGATGGGTAAAAGGAAAAAAGAAGGAAGGGAAAAGAAAAAAATTATATATATACATATATATATATATAAGATTAGATACTACTGACTTCATTTTAGTTCATTGAAAAAAGTGACTTGTGCTTATACTGTTTGATCAATTATATCTTGTAATCTGAGCAAATACTTTGAAGATAATAAAATGCAAAATATTAACCACAGCTAATCTCCTATTATCTTGTTTTGAGATTCTGTATCATTGGTTTTTTTCCCTCTGAAATAAAAGATAAAGAATAGGCTTGGGAAGATTTCAGTTCTGTTTCTTTGGGATCTGCTTCAGGGCACTCTCTTCTGAGTTGGTGTCATGCTCAACATAGCTTCCTTTATGCCACAAAGATAAATTAATTAATTAAAATCTTCTGTGGGATCCTTTAACTTCTTCACATACTTGGAAATTTAAAGTAAGAGATAGAAGGACTTCCAATCTCATCTATGGCAGTAAACCATTTCTTGAAGTCCAAACAACCCTGGTCCTGGCACTTTATTGGCTCAGCGTGGGTCCTATGCCCTCCAGAATGGGGAACTGAGAGGTTGCATAGCCTGAGCCTACATCCCTGAACATGAGCTATGAAAAAGGCTGAGACTGGTGATTCTTTTTTTTTAAATTTATTTTAAAAATAAAAGAAGGAAAACACATTAACAGACAGACATCCATTTACAAAATAGCATGAGAACAATACATGCAATACAGAGTTACAGACAAAGTGGTAGGAAATTAACAATGGCTGTTGCATTATGTATTGATATTTTCAAAGTGGTTTCTCAGAACAGAGACATGAAAGATTGATCAAATAATTAATCTTTAACTGTTCCTTTCAGTAAAGCAATAGAAGTCAGTAGTCCAACTATGTTAGCTATCCTGTATACACATACATACATACTTGCTCTTTATACATACATAATTTCCCTTTCTTTCCTTTCTCTTGTCACTCACCCCAGTTGTTCTTTACTTTTGAGCATGTTCCTTTCACTTCACAATGTCTGTTCTACCTCAGTAAGAATGGCTGTCATTAACATATCAACCAATAACAAATGCTGGAAAGGCTGTGGGGAAATAGGAACTCTTCTACACTGCTGGTGGGAATCAGATTGGTGAAACCACTGTGAAAATCAGTTTGGAGATTCCTTAGCAAACTAGGTCTGGAGGTTCCATTCAACCTAGCCATTCCTTTTCTGGGTATTTTCCAAGATCTGAAAACATTTGTATCACAGTGATATATGTGCACCCATGTTTACTGCAGTGCAATTTGTAATTGCTAAGTTGGGGAAGCAACCCAAATGTCTATCCACTGGGTAATGGATTAAAAAATTGTGGTACTTCCATATACTGGAATATTACTCAGCTATAAAGAAAGATAAACTTGAGGCTTTTATAGGTAAATGGTCACTACTAGAGACCATACTCATAGGTGAAATAAACAAGATCTCCATGTGTAAGCAACATATTGTCTCACTAGTGTAAGAACCTGAGACTGCTGATTCTTACAGCATTAGAACTCACCCTATTGAGTCAGGATATGGTCACCCATGGTGGGAGCACCTAGATGACAGGGCAGAAGGCAATAACCTCAAAGTTCCCAACATTCTTGAAAAAAGGAAGGAGGCTCAGCATGCCTGAGAAGTCAGAGAAGCCAAAGAATAATATCCACTACAGGAAGATAAAAGTGTCTGTTTTGGATTTCCAGGAAGATGGTGAAGAGCAGCAAAACAACCTGTCAGAGATTTGGTGTCCCAACTATGGAATACAGTAATGTGAGGAAGAGAAGAAGGAGGAAAGTGGGTCTTCAGGACCCAAAAAGGATTGGAAGCAAGAATTGAAGCCCATGGGGTGAGCAAAGAGACAGACATCAATGCAGAAGGAGGTGGCAAGCAGGGCATTTTCCCTAAGCCCTGACTCACTGTGTGGTAGGGGTAATTTGAACCTGCACATGCATGGTGACTACCGGAGACTCCAGAAGCCTCCATAAAATGATACACCACTGGAACAGAGCAATAGACACAGAGTACTGCAGTGGCTGGTGAGTTATTCAGATTCAGACATTACCCAGGCGAAGGTAATTGGTCAACAGCCATCTTGGAGAAAGATCAACTGAACTCAGAAACTGGAATACCTTCAGACTGGCTCCATCTGGAAGCTCCCAGTTTCAGGGTAACATATAACAGAGTCTAAGTCAGCAGGAGGTCAAAGAGCCAAATTCAAGGCTGCAGGAGGAACACAGAGTGTTGCAGGCTAAAAGAATGGGGTTCTAGCCTAACAGGCAGAAACCAGCCTTAACTTCCATGGAACTACAATTGCAGGATTTCTGGGATTATATACTGCCCCACTGGAAATCTACAGCTAGCTTGCTAGGATTAATCAACACAGATCTAGGCTCCATCTGCCCATTCTGTCTACAAGTGATAGCAGAAACATACCCTGAAGTAGACAAATATTTGCCTTTTTATTTCATTTTTGCTTTTGGTTTTGTGCTCTTTTTTCTTGATTGTTCTTATTTTTGCATCAGTGTGAATACTGTACCTAGTGTTCTGCTGTTGCTGTTGTTGTTGTTGTTGTTCTGTTCTGGTTTGTATATCTTCCTTCACTCCTTCTGGCCCGTCTTCTTTGCCAGTTTTGCTACGTTAGCACAATCCTCCTTTCTCCCCCAAAAGTGCTTCTAGTCTTCTCCTATGCTTCTGTTCCTCTACTTTTCCAGCTAATTCCTTTTTATTTATTTATTTATTTATTTATTTATTTTTATTTTTTTGCGGTACTGGGGATCGAACTCAGGACCCTGTGCTTGCTAGGCAAGCACTTATTCCACTGAGCTATATCCCCAGCCCTAATTCCTCTTTAAATTGTGTGCCCGAAGGTAAAATTGCAATATTGAGGGTTTATTTACTACATACAATTTTCTAGTTGGTTTTTAATTTTGTTATATAACCACAAATCTAGTTCATATGAATAAAGGTGGAAAATTAATAGTTATATCATTTTATCATTTTCTAGATTCTGTTTGATGCCATTATTATTGTTTTTTCTGTACTGCTTTGGTTGAGGTTACATAAATTTCTAATCAGCTGTTCATCCTGGAATTCCATTACTGAAATTACCAAAGGTTCATAAACAGTACTAAAGGCCACAGTCAAAGAACCAAGGGCTAAGCCAAATAGGTAGCAACTTCTTGTTTCCAATAACTTGAAGAGGTAGAATCTTCGAGTAGACTCAAAACCTCCTACACCTCAACACATCTCTGAGAAGTAGTAATCTCTTAAGCATTCTCAATACTAGCAATAATGCTATCTATCACAAGAACCCAGACATTAGCCTTTAAAAATAGAAAACAAAAAGACATTTAGGAAAGATGCAACCCAAGACTTCCAGTTCACCAAAGGTAAATCCAGGGGTCAATGTGGTGAAACAATTCAAAACCCACTGACCTGGACTCTAAAGTTGAAGTAACAAAGCAGATGAATGAGGTTGTAGAAAAAAGTAAGTCAAAAATAACTTCTCAGATAACTACAATGATAGTGACCAAAATGAAAGACATGCTTGCTTAGTGACTCTAGAACAGATGAAGATTAAAAAAGCATGCTTAGGAAAATGACAGAAACCATGAACAACCAATGTAGTAAAGAAATGGAACCCATGAAACAGATTCAAACAGATATTCAGGAGATTGAAAATTCCATTGAAAGTATACAAAGCAGAATGAGCCAATGTGAGGACATAATATCAGATATAGAAGACAGAACTGTGGTAAGTGATCATGAAAACAAAAATTTCTTAAAAATAGCAAGAGATCATGAACAAGCAATACAGCAGCTGATAAATGATCAAAGAAGAATAACAACATTGATCAGAGTCAGTGAAAAGGCAAAACACAGCACAAATGACATAAAAAGCCTTTTCACAGGAAAGCATGGCAGAAAATTTCCCAAGCAGAGAAAAAGAATTTGACATACAAAAAATGAGGCATATAGAACTCCAATTAGGCATAATGCAAAATCATTTGCACATAAAAGACACATAAAAGTCAAAATTCTAGATATTCAACACAGAAACAGAGTATTAAAAGCAATTAGAGAAATGAAACAAATCACCAATAAAGGAAAGACCATTAGAATCACAGCAAACTTCTCAACACAAACTCTCAAGTCAAGGAGAGCAGGAGAAAAATATTTCAGTCCTGAAAAGAAAACAATTTTCAACCCAGATTGATGTAGCAAAAAAAACTTGAAAATTCATGAACACATACATACTTCCATGAAGCCACATGAAAAAAATCATGACAATCAAACCACCACTCAAAATTGTTCTGAAGAACCGAAACACTGGGAAAAGATAGTGAGGACTACAACTCCACAAACCCCAACAGAATGAGTCCACCAGGCAAGGTATAGTGGGTTGATAACTGATAACCAACTTATAACCCCCAGCTGAACTGAGTAAGCATGGTGCTGGGTGTGGGTGGCCCACTTGGGGATTGTTGCCATCAACATAAGAAGCACAATGAGAAAAGAAGCAAAAAGGCTTTGGGCAACTAAAGAGGCTGTTGGAAGGTGAAAGGCTGTTAGGAGCTAAGAAAGGCTGTTGGGAGCTGGTAGAAGTTGTAAAGAGCTATTTGTTGTTTTGGAGGAGCTTGTCATGCTGGCTTTCTTGATGAACTTGGCTGTTTTCACCCTGTGAGGAACTAGGGACCTTGTTGGCAATGAGAATAGCTTTGGTTCACTTCAGGGAAGCTCTGGTCTTTACTTTGAGCACCACTTCCTGGCTCCAGAGGGAAAGAAGGTACACAACTCAGTCTCCTGAAGAAGCTTGCTGCATTGGCTTCCCTGATGGGAACTCAGCCATCTTGATCATCAGAGGAGCTCAGGACCTCATTGTTGCTGAGGATGGCTGTGGTACCTTTTGGGGGAGTTCTCGTTCTTCTGAGCATCTCTGCCTGGCTCCAGTACAGATCCCTCAGCCTGCTAGCACAGATCCTTCCTCCCACTAGCACAGACTTCCTCCACTCCACCACTGATCTTTCGGGCTTCATAGCACAGATATATGAAAGAGGCCTGCATGAGATGTTATAGTCTCTAGGCCTCCAGTTGGATTTGTGGGAGGCATTGTTTTGAGCTCTAGGTCTTAAGCTGGACTCACACAGTACATTTCCATGAGATCCAGGCCCTCAGCTGGATTCCTTGGTTTTAGTATGTGTACAGATTTCCTGCACTCTTTTGTATGTCATTCTTTGGGTGACTATTATAAATAATTATATAAAATGTGTCCTGTATTATATTGTTTCTCCCTTGCAAAATATCCCCCAAACCAACATGCAAGGTAAGTAATTAAATGCAGTGGGGAAAAGAACCAACAACAGGAAAATAAAATGACAATACTAAGTCAATATATATCAGTTATAATCATCAATATAAATGGTGTCAATTCACCACTCAAAAGAAACTGACTGGCAGAATGGATCAAAAATAAAGATTCAATAGTATGCTCAATATAAGAAACGCATTTAATTCAAAAATAAATCCATAAACTAATAGTCAAGGGACAAAACACAATACTCCATGTGACAGGAACACAGAAGAAAGCAGAGATAACTATGCCAGTTTCACACAAAGTACATTTCAGGCCAAGACTGATTAATAGAGACGAAGAAGGTCACTACATCCTTATAAAGGGAAAAATTCAAGAGAAAGAGATAACAATCATGAATATATATGTACAAAATACCAATGCACACAACTACATAAAACAAATATTAATGGACATGACAAACAAAATAAGCACTAATACAATTGTAATGGAGAACCTCAATATCCCACTCTAACAAATAGATCAACTAGACAAAAATCAACAAGGAAATATCATAACTAAACAAAACTTTGAACAAATGGACTTAGTAGATATCAAGTAAATATTCCACACGAGAACAACAGAATACACATTCTTCTTAGCTACACATTCAATGTTCCCCAAACAGAATACACACTACCTCATAATACATGTTTAAGTAAATGAAAAAGAATTGAAATTATCCCATGCATATTACCAGACAACAAGACAATGAAATTGAAAATCAATGGCAAAAGAAACTGCAATAACTCTATAAATACATGGAAATTAAATATAAACCAATGAGCCACAGAAAAAAATTGAAAAAGAAATTAGAGGGTTTTTACAATCAAACAATAACACTGATACAACATGCCAGAATTCATGGGACACAATCCTTTTTGAAGTTTTTTTTTTTTTTTTTTTTTTTTTTTGCAGTACCGGAGATTGAACTCAGGACATTGGGCTTGCCAGGCAGGCACTTATTGCACTGAGCTATATCCCCAGCCTCTTCATGGAACACAATGAAAGCAAACCTAGGAGAAACTTAGAGCAGTGAATTCTCATATTAAAAAAAAACTAAATGAGGTCACATAAACAACCTAAATGTTGACCCTCAAGCTTCTACAAAAAGAAGAGCAAATAAAGCTGAAAGCTTTTTTTTGTAACTTCCTCAATAGAGGAAATTATAAAGATCAGAGCAGAAATTAATGTAATGGAGACCAAGAAAACAACAGAATCAATGAATCAGATTTTATTCTTTGAGAAGATTAAATAAAGCCTATTAACCCTGTAATGGCTGATACATTGTGTCAACTTGAGAAGTTTAGAACTTTTACTAAGGCGAAATTTGGTACCAGTAGTGGGGTTGTTGCTTTGACTATACCTGATCATGTGGTTGAAGAGACTTTGGGAATGGCTTGTGGGAAGAGGTTGGAAAGGTTCAGAGATGTCACCTGAAGGAGTAGAGCTGAAATTCCTTAGGCTTTTCTGTGTGGGAGATTCTAGTCAGAGCTCAAAAGATCAGAAGGCTGGTCGAAGTCCTGCTGGTAAAGACTAGGCTTGAGAGGTTTCTGCTGAGCATAAGAACTGCACTGGGTGCTTGAATCCAGATGATGTGCATTCAGAATTGTCAGAAAGTTTGTCTATACTTCGTCATGTCCAGAGATTTTGCCTGAGACTAATGTCAAGGGTAGTAGACTAATTAATGTAGCAGAAGAAATTTCAACACAGTCAAATGTTGAGGTGGAGGCATGGCTATTGTTGTGGGATTTTAGCCAGATTTATTTTGTGAATCAAGACAAAAGAGCTCAGCAAAATGATTTAAAATGTTATGAGTCTGGCCAGAAAGCAAGCTCCAGTAAAGCTGTGTACTGCAAATATAGAGCAGAGGAGATCTTAATTGCTGAGAAGAAACAGGAAAATAGAAAGATGACCTGACTGCATCACTAGAAGCAGCACATCTCCACCCCTTGCTACCTTCAAACTGCAAAAGTGAAAGACTTCATTTTGAGAAGAAAATCACAGAGCACCATGTTCCAGAATGGCAGCAACATAGAAAATTTGTTCCTCAGAATTGGATTCTGAGTGCCCAGTGATCCATGCACTTGACCCCTACTTTAGCATCATCTACGGGGTGCTGGTTTTAGGTGCATGAAGAATGCAGGAGTTATGGGGTTACAAAGGCTTCCACCATGATTCCAGAAGGCCTGGAAGGCCAAGGAGTGTGACCCTGAGAGGGAAATATGGGAAGCTGTGAGTGAGAAGCCAAATACAGTGGAACCCTAAGAAAGCTGGAGAAGCCAGAAACATGCACTGACTAAGGAAAGCTGCAAGGAGGGAGCAAAGTAGGCCCAAGAGAGAAACCATGGGAGCGTTAACCACCAGAAGGGCCTTAGGGATGGAGTCCTGCAAGCCCTTTGGAGTTTACATTTTGCCACATATTGCCTCAGATGGTGCATGTGGAACTACAGAACTTAATGTTTGCCCTGCTGGACTTTGGAGTTGCTTTGGTACCAATCCTTTGTATTCCTGATGTATAACGTTTGGAATGAAAAATGTTTATGTTGTGCCATTGGATATTAGAAGTGTTTAACTTTTCATCTGTACAGGGGTTTGCAGCTAAGAGTTTGCTTTACATCTAAGAGGAGACGTGGTATTTGGACATTTCAGCAATGCTGCAACTGTTCGCACTTTGGCAATGCTTGCAGATAGACTAAATGCCTTTTGCCTAAAGAGATGTGCATGAGTCTTTAGGGAGCTAGGTGCAAACTGTTATGGTTCTAATGTAAAATAATGTTGATAGATTTAATGCTTGTTCTTAAGGATTGTTAAAACTGTGTTATAATATTAAAGTTGTGAAATGCTAAGAATAATCATGTTTTGCATCTGGAAATAGTTTTTCTTAAATGTGTCTGGTTACTAAGCTAACAAGGGGTGGATTATATTGGCTGGTACACTACATCAACTTGATTCAGAAATTTAACTAAAAAAAAGACTTAGCCAAACTTACCAAAAGTAGGAAAGACTTGAATTCATGCAATTAGGAATGAAAAGGTTGAAGTCAAAAAGATCATGCAGCAATCCAAAACACCATGAATGCTTACTTAAATAACTTGTATTCTAATAAGTAGAAAAACATAGAGGAAATTGATAAATTACTAAATACATATGATTTACCAATGCTGAATCAGAAGATATAAAACTGTAAATAAACCAGTATCAGTCAATGAAATTTAAGATGTAATTCAAAACCTACCTCAAAGAAAAACCTAGGACCTGATGGATTCACTGCCAAATTCTACAAGAAATTCACAGATCTAATGCTGCTATGTCTAAAACTCCTTAATGAAATTGACAGAGAAGCAACGCCCCCAAATTCATTCCTGAAAGCAAGCATTACCTTGACAGTAAACTCAGTGAAAGATCCTTACCGATCTTCTTAGTGAACATAGATGCAAAAATCCTCACTAAGATACTCACAAACAAAATGCTTCAAATCATCAAGAAGATTATACACCATGACCAAGTAGGATTGATTTCAGTTCTATAGGGATGGTCAACATCTGCGCATCATTAAATGTAATATGTCATATTAACAAAGGCAAGGACAAAAAACATAGAACATCCCAATACATGCAGGAAAAGTTTTTGATGAAGTCCAACATTCATTTATGATAAAAACCCTACAGAAAATCAAACTAGATGGTTTTTAACTCAATCTGAGAAAAGTCATTTATGAAAAACCAACAGCCAATATCATTCTATTTTTAAGAGTAAAGAAGATAAAATAACCGGTTACACAGACAAAACCAAAACAACACAAAAACAACACAAATGATATAGAATTTCAAAACAAGGTGAAAGGAAGTGAACAATGGTTGTTATATAATGAACAGTTATCTCCCACAAAGTTGCTCAGATTACCACTGTAAGAATGCAAGACTGATCAAACAATTAAAGAGAATAAAAAATAATTAAAAGGCTTTACAAATGATACAGTTTCACTAATCAAAATAGTAAATGTTGGTCTAGCATCCGTATCTGTCCAGGGCGATCAGGTCCCAAGAACAACGTACCCATAGATGAATAAAAAGTAAGAAGAAAAAGAAATACAAGAGAGACAATATTCTGGGATCAGGAGGCTTACAGCCTCTTGGACTGCAGCCTCGAATTATATTTTTAGTAACTTTTTATTGAGATAAAACAAAAGAAGCAACTGGGTTAATGGCTGGCTATCAACCGTTTTAGCTAGAACACAACTCAATTACCATAAGTCTGAGACTTGACTAGATAGCCATCATGTCACCATTCCCTTCGCATATCACAGCAAAACATTTAGTGTCAACGCCAGAGCTTACAAAGTTTCTGCTAGACTTCCCCCAGAACACAACAACCGGGGCTAGGTTATGCCTAAGGCAATACATTGAAAGATTAACTAAAGAATGTCCTTCTCCACAAGTAAGGATTCAACAATGGTTGTTATATTGCATATTGTTGTCTTCAAATTAGGTGTTCAGATTACCAAATATAATGATGCAAAATTAGTCAGAAAAAGAAAAAAATTAAGCATTAACTGTTCCTTTCAATAAACTAATAGACATCAGCAGTACAACTATCCCCGAATCCTTCTATATCCATATATATTTTTCCTTCTTTCCTTCTTTTCTCCTTTCCTTCATCCCAGTTGTTCCTTCTCTTTGAGTAACTTCTTTCTCTTTCACAATACCTATTGTACCTTTTGGGTTTTATTTATTTTTTCAGGTTCTTACACTAGGGAGACAATATGATGTTTACACATGCAGTTCTGATTTATTTCACTTATAAGTATGGTTTCTAGTTGCATCCACTTGCTTACAAAATCCTCGAATGTGTCTTTTTTATAGCTGAGTAATAGTCCATTGTATAAAAATACCACATCTTTTTATGTATTCTTCAGCTGATGGGCATTTGGGCTGTTTCCAAATTTTAGCTATGACAAATTGTGCTGCTATAGACATGGGTGCATATATCTCACTGTGGTATGATGTTTTCAGTCCTTCTGGAAAAATACCCAGAAGGGGAATAGCTGGGTTGAATGGGACCTCTCTAATCCTAGTTTTCTGAGGAACCTCCACACTGATTTCCACAGCGGTTGTATCAGTCTACACTCCCACCAACTGTGCAGAAGGTTTGCTCTTTCCCTGCATCCCCTCCAGCATGTGATATTGGTTGACTTCTTGATAGTAGCCATCCTTCCTGGGGTGAGATGGAATCTCAGGGTTGTTTAATTTGTATTTCTTGAATGACCAAAGATGTTGAACATTTTTTTATATATTTATTTGCCACTTATATTTATCTAAGAAGTGTGTATTCATCTCAGATGCCCATTTTTTAATTAGGTCTGAATTTTAAGGGTCTAGTTTTTAAAAATTTTTCATATGTTCTAAACAGAAATCCTTTGTCTGAGAGAGAGTTGGCTAAAATATCTTCCCAATTCATGGATTTTCATCCTGCTCTTTTGCAATTTCTTTTGATGTGCAAAGACTTCAATAAGATCAGATCCCAGTTGTTGATTCTTTGAAGTATTTCCCATGCAATATGATTTTTGTTCATGAACTCCTGGCCTACTCTGATGTCTTCAAGATTTTTTACCTGTGTTCTCTTGTAGTATATTTAGTACTTCTGTTTTAATACTTAGATTTTTGTACATTTTGACTTCAGTTTGGTGCATGGTCATAAACTTAGGTCTAGTTTTAGTCTTCTGTATGTAGAGAGCCAGTTTTTCCAGTACCATTTATTAAAGAGGCTCTTTCTTCCAGTCAATATATTTGGCACCTTTGTCAAACATAAAGTGGTTCAGTGTGTTTGATGCTATGTTTATGTATTCTAATCTGTTCCATTGATCTTCAGATCTGTTTTTTGCCAATGCCATGCTGATTTTATCACAGTAGCTTTGTAGTATAATTTCAAGTCAGAGATTGTGGTGCTTCCTGACTTGCCCTTGTTGTGCAGGAATGCTTTTGCTATTCTAGGTCTCTTCTGATTCCACATGAACTTTGGGAATATTTTCTCTAGATCTGTGGGGTATACTAATGATATTTAGTTGGGGTTGCATTGACTCTGTATAACAATTTTGGGAGTATGACCATCTTCACAATGTTACTTCTACCTATCCATGAGCAAGTAATGTCTTTCCATTTTCTGAAATATTCTCTGATCACATTTTTCAGAGTAGCATAATTATCACTGGATAGATCATTTATTTCCTTTGTTAGATTGATTCTTATATATTTCTTTTTTTTTTTTTTGGATGCTAATGTGAATGTTGTGGTTTCCCTAATTTCTCTCTCAGTGTTTGTTGTTTGTGTACAGGAATGCTATTGATTTTGAGAGTTGATTTTTATCCAGCTATGCTACTGAATTTATTTACGAATTTTAGGAGTTTTTTGGTGGAGTTTTTTTTGCATCTTCCATGCAGAGGATCATGTCATCTGCAAATAATGATGATTTCTCTTCTTTCCAATCCTCATTCCTCTTATTTATCTCTCTTGTCTAATTTCTCTGGCTAATGTGTCCAGAACTATATTGAATATGTGTGGTTACATTGGAGATCTTTGTCTTCTTCCTGATTCTAAGCTGAAAGCTTTCAGTGTTTGTCTATTCAGTACAATGTTGGCTGTTAGTTTGTCATAGATGGCTTTCATCAGATTCATGTAAAGACCATCTATTTTAATTTTCTGGAGGGTTTTTTTCATGAATGAGCGTTGGAGTTTGTCAAAATCTTTTTCTGCATTGAGATGATCATGTTATTTTTGCCTTTGGATCTGTTGATATGGTGTAACATGTATTGATTTGCATATAGCGAACCATCCCTGCATTCCTGGGATGAATCCCACTTGCTCATGGTGTATAATCTTCTTAATGATTTGCTGCATTCTGTTTGCTAGTATTTTATTGAGGGTTTTTGCATCTAGGTTTGTTAGAGTGATTGGCATGTAGTTCTCGTTTTTGCTTGAGTCTTTCTCTGGTTTTGGTATCGGGGTAATACTTGCCTCTGTGAATGAGTTAGGGAGAATTGATTCACTTTTAATCTCATTGAAGAGCTTGAGAAGAATGGGCTTTAAATCATCCCTAAATTTCTTGTAGAATTCAGCTGTCAATTGATGAGAAAGCGGGCTTTCATTTGTTGGTAAATTTTTAATTACATTTTCAATTTCATTGACTGGTAATGCATTATTCAGAATTTTTATGTCTTCTTGATTCAGCTTTGGTAATTCATATGTATTTAAGAATCTGTACATTTCTTCTATGTTTTCCATATTGTGAGAGTAAAGATTTTTGAAATAGGTATTGATGAACTTTTGAATTTTTATAGCATCTGTATTGCTATTACCCTTTTCATTCCTTTTATTGCATGAATTTGAGGTTTTTCTTTCATTGTTTTGATAAGGTTGGCTAGAGGACTAGCACTTTTATTTATTCTTTCAAAGAACCAACTCTTTGATTCATTACTTCTTTGTTCTGTTTTCTTAGTCTCCAATGCATTAGTTTCTCCTCTAATTTTATAATTTCTTGTCTTCTTTGAGCTTGACTTGCTCTTCTCTTTCTAGAAGATTGAGGTTCAACATAAGATTATTTATTTGCACTTGTTCTGTTTTCCTGAGGGGGGTATTCACCACTATAACTTTCTCTCTTAGTATTGCTTTCATTCTATCCCACAGGTTCCTGTAAGTAGTATCCATACTATTGTTTGATTTTAAATATTGTTTAATTTCTACTCTAATTTCCTCTGTGACCCATTGGTTGTTCAGGAGATTGTTATTTAATGTCCATGTGTTTATGGAGTTTTTGTGATTTCTTTTGTCAGTAATTTATAATTTCTTTACACTACAGTCAGATAATATACATGAGATAATTTCAATTCGTTTGCATTTACTTAAGCATGTTCTATGTGCTAGTATATGGTCTATTTTGGAGAACAACCCATGCGCAACCAAGAATAATGTGTATTCTAGTGTTGTTGGGTAGAACACTCTATAAACATCTACTAAGTCCTTTTGTTCAGAATTTTGGTTTAGTTCTGTTATTTCTTTGTTGATTTTTAGCCTAGCTGATCTATTTCTTTGTGACAATGGGTTGTAAAGTCCCCCATTACAATTGTGTTATTGCTTATTTCATTTTCCATGTCTTTTAATATTTGTCTCATATAGCTGGGTGCTCCCATATTGGGTGCATATATATCTATAATTGTTATCTCTTCCTCTTGTAGTTTTCCTCTAACCAGTATGTAGTGACCTCTTTATCTCTTTTGACCAATCTTCATTTGTTATTCTCATTGTCTGCAAACAGAATAGCTACCTCTAATTTTTTCTAGGTTCTTGTCACATATTTTTTTCCATCCTTTAACTTTCAGTCTATGAACTGCCTTTTGAATTAATGTGTTTCTTGTATACAGCATATTGTTGGATTTTGTTTCTTGATCTACTCTGTCAGTCTGCTTCTCTTGATTGGTGAATTGAGGCCATTTACATTGGTAGTTGAAAATGATATGTATTGGCTTATCTTTATCATATTATTTTCTTGCAGTTAGTTCCCTACTTTTCTCCTTTGATTAATTGCTTGCTCTCTTTGGTGATTTCATTCTATTGTTGATTTAGAAGTTGTGGTTATTTTTATCTCTCTCTAGAATACCTTGCAGTATTCTTTGTAAGGTTGGTTTGGTGGTCATGAATTTCTCCAGTTCTTTATTGTGAATGTAACTTATTTCTACTTTACTTTTAAAGGATAGTTTTTCAGGATATGTCAGTCTGGTTTAGAAGTTGTTTCCTTTCAGGACCTGAAATGCCTCACTCCATGCTCTTCTTGACTTGATGCTTTGTGTTGAGAACAACTTTGCCATGATTCTGATGGGCTTTCCTTTATAGGTGATCTATTTCTTTTCCCTAATAGTTTTAAATATTCTCTGCTTTTGCTGAATTGCTGGGATCTTAATTATTATGTGTCTAGGTGTAGATTTATTCTGGTTATGGTTAATTGGATTTCTATATGCTGCACTGATCTGTATGTTAGCTCCTCTCATGCTTGGGAAATTTTTTGCTACTACTACAAAGAGTCATTTTATGTCATCCATGTTCAGTCCTCCTATTTCATTGACACCTATTAGTGTTATATTATTTACCTTTGCCTTATCTTGTAGCTGTTGAATTATTTCCTAGTTCCTCATTATTTTTAAGAGACTCTTCCTATTGCAATAGCTTGCTGCACTGCTGCTCTCAAGGTCTGAAAGTCTATCTTCAGTTTAAGTGGTTTTGCCAGCTTTCAATGGATTTTTTAATATTCTGGATATCTGTTTAAATCTGTTTCATACACACATTCTTTCCTATATTGTTCATTTAATGTTTCTATCAGTTTTCTCTCTTCTTTATCTTTTTATTTATGTCTTCTTTAGATGTGCTGAACAATTTCTTCATTATTGTTGCCATTTCTTTTTTTACCTGAGAGATTAATTTTGACCTGATTTCTTCTATGGCATGGTGGAGTTGTTTCTTTACTTCAGTTGCTACCATTTCAGAAATTTCAGGTGTATGACTTCTACATTCGTCTATGTCTCCTCAACTTGTTCAGTGTGGGCTACATGTCTGAGATTGCGTTTTGCTCCTTCATTTGACATTTTCAAAGCTTTCATCTTTCACCAGGGCTCAGCCTCTCTCCTGTGATAGTGGAGGGGTGGGTGCAGCTCACTGAGGCCCTGTAGTTTCCTGGGACTCAGTATCACTCCCAGAATTGTGAGGGGGCAGGGTGGCTCACAAAGGCTCCTAGAGTTCAGTGGGTTCAAGGTCACTATCACAGAAGGGAGTCGAGGGACAGTTCACCAAGGACCCTGAAACTGTCCTGAGTTCAGCTGCACTCTCACACCTGTGGGGGTGTGAGGTATGGCTCACAGAATTTAGCTAACATCACTCTGAATGAACAAAAACTGAAAGCTTTCACTCTAAAATCAGAAACAAGATAAAGATCTCCACTGTCACCATACCTACCCAATACAGTTCTGGAAACATCAGCCAGAACAATTAGACAAGAGAGAGAAATAAAAGTATGAGAATTGGAAAGGAAGAAGTGAAATTATCATTATTTCAGATGTCCTAATACTCTACATAGAAGACCCCATAAACTCCACCAAAAGACTTCTAGATTTAATAATCAGGTTCAGTAGTATAGTTGCATTAAAAAATCAACACTCAAAAATCAATAGCCTTCTTGTACATGAATAACAAATTCACTGAGAGAGAAATCAAGGAAATAACTTTTTTCACAATAGCATCTTCCAAAATGAAATACTTACGAGTGTATCTAATGAATAAAATAAAAGGCCTTTACACTGAAAACTACAGAACTCTGAAAAAGGAGGTTGAAAAGGACATCAGAATAGAAAGATATCCTTTGTTCTTGGGTAGGAAAAACCAATACAGTGAAAATGGCCATACTTCCAAATTTTTTATAGAGATTTAACACAATCTCAGTTGAAATACCAATACCAAATCTCACAAAAGTAGAGAAAACAATTATAAAATTCATTTGGAATCACAGGAGACCAACTAACTAAAGCAATTCTGAGCAACAAATACAAGGCAGGAGGCATCAAAACTCTGACTTGAAATCCTACTACAAAGCTACTATGGTAAAACAGCATGATAGTGGCAAAAAGAAGACCAATACATCAGTGGAACAGACTAGAAATGCAGAAACAACTCCAGAAAAACTCAGAAAACTTATCTTGGACAAAGAAGCCAAACACCCTCACTGGAAGAAAGTATTCTCTTTAATAAATGGTGCTGGAAAAACTGGTTTTCAACATGCTGAATATTAAAACTAGAGCCATACCTTTCACCAAGCACTAATCTAAAACCAAAACATCAAAGATCTAAATATTAAAACAGTACCACTAAATCTGCTGGGAAAAATAGGTAGAACTGTTGAAACATTGGCATAGTCAGAGACTTTATGAACAAAACTCCAACTGCACAGGAAATATTCCAAAGAATCAACAACTGGGATCTCATTTTATCAGAAAGCTTTTGCACAGCAATAGAAATCACCAACAGAGTGAAGAGAGACCCCACAATGTGGAAAAAAATTTGCCACCTGTTCTCAGTCAAAGGACTACTATCTAGAACATATAAAGAATGCAAAAATATCAGGCCCCTCAAACTTAATAATCCAATCTAAAAATAAGCTTCTGAAATAAACAGATGCTTCTCAGATGGAGAAGTAGAAATGCCAAATATATGTCTGAAAAATATGCTCGACATCACATTCAATAGGTTCAAATCAAAACAACACTGATTCCATTTCACTCCAGAAAGAATGGCTATCATCAACCAATAACAAATGCTAGAACGACTGTGGTGATGAAAGGAAACTTTCTCCACTGTTAGTGGGAGTGTAGACAGGTTACACACTGTAGAAATCAGTGTGGAGATTCCTCAAAAAGCTAAAAGTAAAGATCCCATTCAACACAGCTATTCTCCTTCATGGCATCTTCCCAAAAGAATTAAAAGCATCATACCACAATGATATATCCACACCCATGTTTATAACAGCACTGTTTGTCATACCTAAGTTTTGAAAACAACCCAAATGCTGATGAATGGATAAAAAGGATGTGGGAGTTTTTTATACAATGGAGTACCACTCTGCCGTAAGGAAGGATAATCTTGAAACATTTCTAGATAAATAGGTAAACCTTGATACACAACGTTTAAGTGAAGTAAATTGGGCACACATGTTTAACTACTGCATTGTCTCTTCTGTTGTAAGAAACTGAAAGTGTAAATAAGAACCAAAATGTATAAATATATATGGGGAAAATGGAAGGAAATGCTCAAATGAGAAGAGAGGGGTAAGGGGGAAAGGAAAAAAGAGTCACAACAGAGAATAAAGGCAAAACTGGAAACAAAGATTTATAGATAAGGGAAGGAAGAGGGGCTGGAGAGACAGGAGGAGAGTCAGAAAAAGGAAGAAGCAGACACAACATGAACAGGGGCACGGTCCCTATGGTTAATGTTATCATTATATATATAGAATGTACCAATAAAAATAAATTTTAAACTGTGTGTTTCATTTTATAATGTACATACATTTACTAAGGCTTCCTTTAACATGTGAGTGTTTAGGACTTAGCATTCCTACCCACTTGTCCCCAAACACCAGACATAAACTGCAGAAAATTATGTGAGATTCTGACATTTGAGTGGGTAGAAAAAAGTGAGGCAAGTGACAAGGGTTGCACTACCATAGAAAGGAATTAAAATATAATATAAAAAGAATTTCTAATCTGGGGAGGAGGTAAGAGAAGAAATCCAAACTAACATACCTAAGAAACATGTCCCGTCCCCAGGCAAATCTTTAACAATTCTCCCAAACATAATCTAATTTGTGTCCTCTAGAATTTTGTTTGTGTTACATGTGAATTGAAACAAGTTCCCAGTGATGGTCAGTAACAGACCTAAAACTCAAACATGTGAAACTAAAGTTTGTTCCAGATCCCTTACCAAAAGTCATTACATCTGAACCAAAACATATATGATATATATTTTCTGCTAAACCCTCATATAAACATCTATTAAGGAGCAAGATATCTTGAGCAGGACACTATGCTAAGGGTTTGCTTGGGAAAAAAGATACACATTTAAAATATTTACACAAGTTCATGGAGTCATATTTAGTTAGTGATTTACACAAAGTGCTCACCAGAAGTGTGGACAATGTGAGGAAGACACCGTTAACCACAGTCCCAAAATAAGCTAAAGGGAGGGAAAGCATATGGATCTTGGCACATTAGAAGCTTTAGATGTGTTTCTGAGGATGATCTTAATTTTCCACTTATCAAGCACTCCAAAAGTATAAAATACTTTCACATCCACAAATTCTAATAACAGCTACCACATAGTATTTGAGATGATACATGGACTATATGTACAACCTTCCTGTAACTGGTATTGCGGTCCTCCCTCCTCACTGAGGAAGCTAAGGTTTAGGCAGTTTGTGCAAACTGACCATCCCCACAGTGAAGGAGCGGAGAGAGAACGCAAACAGATGCTCTGTCACTCTAAATTGTGACAACTCTCATTATTGTATTTTACCTTTAAGTTCATACTTATAGGTGAAAAGATGAGAAACTCAAATAGAGTTGAGCGTCACATGTTAGGAAGATGGATATTTTAAAATGTACTGAATAAAATTGTAGACAGATAAAGTACAGGGGGCATTACTTTTCTTTGTGTAAATCACAGGCAATGATAAACATCCAAGGATGATGAAGATGGCCTTGAGAAGGCAACATGGGGCCATTTTTCCTATATTGTGCTGATGCAAAGGTCTTGGCTACTTATTAATGCTCATCTTTTTAGCATCCATGCTTTTCTTTGCTCCATCTTTGCAGGTGCTCCCTTGCTGGAAAAACTAAGAACTTTCTACTTGGGGTTTTTTGGTCCCGATTCTCAGTGTAAACCTGGCTGACGGCAGCCAGAAGTATTTGTGGTACATACTGTATGTAAGGTTGCCTTGAAATTTTCCCTGCCAGAGTAATTGATCCACTACTCTTAATGTCAGTCTCCCACAAAGTCTCAAGACATTGGCCAAATGTTGACCAATTTTCTGCCAAAATATAATACATCAGTCTCAAGTCCGTCTGCCAGTAGACTTGTTTCCAACTAAGAATTCTGAAACTAGTCTTTGCTGTCTGCATTTCTATGCAAATTCTTGTCTTCTGAATTGGGTAGAATCTCCTGTCAATTTCCGTTTGCAGCATTTAGGGCTTCTCTAGCTGGCATCTCAATTCCTCTCTGAACCCCTTGCATAGGGCAGTTCCAAAGCCAGCTGCTGTTTATTGATGAGAGCTCAGTGTTTAGGGGTAATTACCGCATGGTCAGGAGCACTCAGCACAGTGATGGTGCTTCTCCTAAACCAGTGTCTATCTTAGTCACTTTTTCGTCGCTGGGCCACAATATTCATTAGGTACATGGCAGGGCAGCCAAGAAGTGCAGAGCAAAGGGAAGAGCTGAGGAGAGACATTTCCTTCCAAGTCATGACGCCAGGTGTCTGCTCCTAGCCAGACTCCTCCTCCTAAGAGCAGCTATGAACTCACTGGTGGGTGGATGTACAGATTAGCATACACCATGCCCTCACGTTCTCATCACTTTCCAAATACATGTGGGACATTCCAGATCTCAACCACAGCAAACCCAGTATCAGCTGAGTGTGGTGGCTCGTGTCTGTAATCCTGGCACTCTGTGAGGCTGAGCCAAGAGGATTGCAAATTCAAGCCAAGCCTGGAAAATTTGGTAACTTAGCAGACCCTATCTCAAAGAAAAAAAGTTCTTGGGATGAAAGCTTTGAGTTAAACATGCACAATGCACACACACACACACACACACACACACACACACACAGACTCCTATGCCTCTGGAATCCTGATATCATTCTTTCTGTATTTGTTACTCTATATTTTCTTTTGGGGTTGTCTGTCCATTCACATGAATGAATTTTACATCTTGTGGAGGAAGAGCAATCATAGGTAACTCTAAGCACAAAATCCTATGCAACCCATCCTTTCCTGAACAAGGCCCCACACTTTGCAGGCACAAGAATGCAAAACTGTAAAGCTTTCATTTGAGTTAAGATCCCCCATAGCCCATCTCACTTAAGGCCCAATAAGAAATAATTTCCTCCAGTTAAGCCATCTGGGCCTCTGAGGCCTCTGCAGTCGTGATTGAAGGACTACTACCCAAAGCTGCCAAAATACTACTCAATATTGTCAAGCTGGCAACAGACATTTCTGATATTTTGAGTATGCAGAATACAAGAGTAGTGGGATCTGGGAGGCTTCTCAGATTTCAAAAGAAGGCTTAGAAGGCCAGGCAGTGCACCCTGAAATTAGTGTATGAAGCTGTGAGGGTGAAGCTGGCTAAAACTGTCCTGGAACCCTCAGGAATTTGGAGATGCCAGGAACATGGATCATCTGATGAGGCAAGCCAAAGGCAGTGAGCAACAGCCAGCCCAAGAGAGAGGCCATGAGGGCTGACAATAAGCAATGCCCTAGGGGCAGAGCTATCAAGCTATTTGGAGCTTATATCTCACCACAATTTGCCCAATATATTGGATGTGGAGCTATAAGTTGTAATGCTTGTTCTTGATTTTTTGAGATAGTTTAGGCTGCACTTGAACTCACTATGTAGTCTAGACTGGCCTTAAACTCATGGAAATTCTCCTGCCTCAGCCTCCCAAGTGCTAGGATCACAGGTATGTGCCACCATACCCAGCACAATGTTTTTCCAGCTAGGATTTGATCTTAGTTTGGTCCTATTCATTCCTATCTTCCTACTCCTCCTTTCTGAAAAGGGAATATTTATCATATGCCATTGTGTGTTGATGGTGTTTACCTCTCTTATTTATTTTTATAGGGACTCACAGCTAAGACTTTACCTTGAGTCTGGAGGAGACTTTGGACTGTGAATTTTCTGGCATGTTGGAAGAGTTAAAATTTTGGCAGCTCTTGGAGATGGACGAAATACACATTGTGTAATGAGATGTGTGGAGAAGGACATTCATTTGTTTATCTTTTAATGTATTACCTATTTGGGACTTTGGGCCTGACCAGGCCATATGATTGTCTAGCAAAAGCATTAATGCAAAAGGAAACGATAGCAGGCCCTGTGTCCCTGTGCAAAGCCACTGGGACAGCACTAGGTGCTCTGCTGAGATACGCTCAAAGGAATGACAACTCGAAGGCTAAGTCAAGTCTCATTCCTGTGATAATTAAGTTGTATTGTCCTTGCTAATCCTGTGACTTATTCCTCCCAATTTCCCTGTTGCTGCTTTTTGCTTATATCCCAATAAAAGGCCAAGGAGGATGGTAATCCAGGCTTCAACCCGAGAGTCTGCAAGGCCCTTCATCCCATAAATTTGGCTCTTGTTTCTCCTTCATCCACAGGCACCTCATTCCGGGGACTACTCACCCCAGACAGAAACGGACTATACACCGACAGAGATGGATATGACTTTTGGGGACCGAGGGCAGAATCTTGTCATTTAGATCCGGGTGTCGCTCAACAGTTTGTGTGCTGGGAAGGTGACTGGATAATGAATGGTGAGAGATGCATCTCCCTCCACGCCTTCTTGCTGCACCTCTCTGCTTCTGAGCCACCACGATGTGAGCAGCTCTCCTCTTCCAGGTTTTCTTACCTGACTGTACTTCCTTTGAGCTGGCCATTCACACCTGAGCTGAGAGGTCTGAAGCTTGAAATAAAACCTCTCTGCCTTTAATTTGTGGGGTTTTTTACCTTCTCCCAGCAATAACAAAGTGAGTAATTTCTGGATCTTAACAGATAAAAAAGAGGAGAACATTCAGAAAAATAAGTGCTTATGTATGTCTTAGGTCAGCTATGCTAACCAATCAGTGCTTCCCACAGACAGCAAAAGTCTGAGTGTCTCTAGGATGAGACTAGCCAGGTCCACCAGAACTTTCCCCACTGAGATGTGCTAGTAGTGCTCATTGGCCCTAGCACTGTGGTCCACATTTTTTCTATATGCTTGTCCTAGAGTGACCACATCCTCGCAAATATGACTAACATTAGAGGAAGACACTAACACAAATCCCTGTAGGGTGATTTTCTGTTAGCTTTACCTTCACAGAAGATAATTCTACCTCCTAAATCCCCAACTACCAAACAGTGTATGTTTCCAAAGGAGTTAAAAATAGAAAATGAAAGAGCGGTTCTACCTAGCATCAGCTCTTCAGAGACAGGTGTTTATAAAATCAAGATCCCCTCATGTAAAACTCTAATACCAAAACCTGGCAAAATTTTATTGTATTATTTTAAATATCTTTATTGTTTCAATGATTAAAATTACTTTGCTCACTGAAAAAAATTGGAAAATACAAAAACATAATTACTGCTAGCATTTTATTACAAACAGTTCCAGAATAGTTAAAATATATTTTTAACTGGAATATTATTAACTAAATACCCATCAACTTTCTTGTTCAATATTATTTTGTAACTGAATTTCCATGTTAATAATTATAACTTTATAACATAACTTGCAATGGCTGGGGAAAAAATCTCTCCTCCTTAAATACAAGTTGTAAATCACTAGAGTAACCTATCATCGGCAAAACAAAAGTCGAGGATAGTTCCATTTGTCATAAATGTCAAGAAAAATACCTTTGAATATTAAGAAAATGTAAAAGAGGAAAATAATGACATAACGGAAAGGGTAGAAATCAAAGAGCCATGAGAAAAAAGAATATAATGAGTATCTTTATGTTAGTATTTATAAACTAAATTATAAATTTTTATCAGTAATATGGCTTAAAGCTTTTAAATATGATAATAAATGTAAATCATCTAACCCTTTCAAGATGGTATTTTAGTGTTTAAGGTATTATATTTAAAAGATTTAACAAAATCAATTTTCTTTTAAAATAGGAAATCCCATGCTGTGGTAGCATTGCAAAGTAAAACAGAAATGCTGGTGTGATACCTTTCTTTGCTCCTCCGGCCTCCCATGCACCTGCTTTCTATCTGGACAGATTTCAATTTATTGCTGCCTAATGATATGTCTCAGTTAAGTAAAAGCCAAATAACCACAAAATCCTTTGCTTCATCTACTTTTTAAAGATGTATATATCTGCTGTCCTGTGCACCCCAGTCTGGTAAAATGAACCCAGAAAGGACAGGTATTCTGTAGTACATGCTCAGTGTATGGCACCATTTTAATTCATCCTTCTTAAGTGTCAGTTTTACTCATAGTTTTCCTGCAGCAACAGTTAAGCATTCTTCACTTTTAATATTAATAAAAATTTTCTTCACATTGTTGAAAGCCCAGTGTAAAGCCATACATCAAATAAAATACAAAGTTTCAAAGAAATATGCTAGTGAGTTGCTGAGGGTTATTTCCCCAGAACCTTGAGGATGAGGTTTTACACTCCTCAGTTGAGATTCTTTGGTCCAATCAAAGCTTTAAGGAAAATGTCTTCAACTGACACACTTCAATCTTACACATAGCAGAAATTCAGTATTGTGTTAGTTTGACTTGAACTGCCATTACATGTAATTTGTGAATCTTTGGAAAGTTTATTTTTGACATATGAACACATCAGGGGAAAGAGAGAAGGAAAAAATGTTGTATTAAATAACTGCTTAACACTTCTCCCAAGACTATTGAAATTCTCTGTTGTACACTGAGTTCTCCAATGGCTGCATTAATGCCAGTTGACTTCTCATTTATAGAATAAAAGCCAGATTCCTTAACCTGTGAAGCAATCCATCCAGAATCTCAACACATCCTGAGCACCTTCCTTTATTTCCTCATTCTATACTCTAAGATAGACTGTGCAATTCCCAGTTCTCTATACATGACCACAGTTGTGCTACATCTTCCATGGTCTGTTCCTTCCCGGTCCCAGCAACATATTGGCATAATCCAAATGCCCCCTCTTTTAGGAAACCTTCCTTGATCTTCAACATTAAAAGTGAAGGCTCCTTTTTGATATTCATAAAAGCTTTTTTCATTTAATTTATTTTCTGCCTGATGTTATATTTACATTTAGTGTGTCTTATTTTCTCTATTAAATTATAAAACCTCTGAGGGAAAGTAAAATATGTGTTTAAATATCAAACAAATGAATGTATCCACACTCTTCTCTGAAAAGCCAAAATATCATTAACTTAACTTAATTCTGTCCTTCTGATATATTTGACCCTGTAGATAATAGAAATGTATAAAATGAAAGTCTTTTGATCAATTTCCATTATCTCCTGTAAAAATTGTTTCACTGACTGAAGAAGGAGGGAAATACCCTTTAATAAAATCTACAAAGATTTTGTCTGTTCAAAGCCTATACTGGAAACTCACTGCCAAGTTCCTTTTTGATTCTGTCAGCAAGCATTCAACCATTTAAATTTAAATGAATCATCCCAAAAAATCTATGGCATTTAATACACCCACTTCATGGGGATATGAAATTCAGTTTTTCTTTACATAATTTAGTTGACAGTGCCAGATAATGTCAAAAATGTTCTGATTAATAGCTGTTTTAAATTTCATAGAAATAACCAACAAAAGTTGTGGAGATTTTTTTTTTCAGAGATGTTTCATATAAGTTTAGAACTGGACTCAGGTAATAACTGTGGGCTCTTTGGGGGACAGTCTTAGCTGTCAGACTGTAAAATGCACTCTGAACTTGTTTAAGTTGGAGTGCTATTACAGCAAAATATTTATTTGTAATTTTTCAACACATACACAGCCATAAAAATGTGTTTTTTCTTATTTCAAAAAGGTTGGCAGCATCTAAAAAAACAACATAAGAATCAAAATAAAAACCACAAGTTCCTATTGTTTTTATCACAGAAACTGCAAAAAGGAAAATCTGACTTAATTTTGCAAAAGCTTTGAGAGCTAATCAAGTATGGGGAAATCTCCACATCTCGTTCTATGAATTTTTTTTCTTCTGTCTATTGAGCATAGTATAATGGAGAAGCAAATGGACATGAATGTGTGCAGTTTTAATGGCTTTTAAAAGTTTTGATTAAGTACTCAAAAATCACAGTGCTAGAAACCTAACCGCATGTTCTGGCACTTGGGGCATTTCTCTCTCTTTTCTGTAGGGTACAGCGTGCAGGCCGCACGTTTGCAGCCTGACAGCTGTGAGAATTAGCCCTACGCTCCTCCCTGCCGCCTCGGTACTGAGACTGGCCGCTAGGCATCAGCTCTCATTGTACCTGTCCTGCAGAATTTTGAGGAACATCTAGAAATACACGGTAAGAAAGGAAAAACCTACTTAAATGTAGAAATGGATAATTTAATATTTCTTAAAAATATAGCCAGGCAGCAAAATATTTATGTTACCAGTCACAAAATACAGTATAAACCACAAATTTACCCAAGAAATGCCAAGTCAGACAGTTGAAAAAATAAGTAAATGATCAGTTTTAAATCAAACTGCAAAATAAAAATATAAAACATACCATTCAGGAACAATTTTAGAGAGAGTAACTGAGTCACAGTCTCTCATGGAGATCAGGAATGAGAAAAGCTTATCTTATTTAAAATCATAGTTTGTTTTCCAAATTTCCACTGTTCAAATATGCACTAGTGAGTTTATCTGGTCATTAGATATGAATCTCCCTGCACCAAAAATGTGTTCTAGATTCTTCTGAATTAGGGTGAACACAAGCATAGGTCTAATCTGGAGTGGGGAGAGCACTGCCAGCGCTTTGCCGGAAGAAACTGCTTATTCTGATTGGTTTAGATTTATGCAAAACTGGTTTGTCAGAGACAGCCTTTGAGTTGCTTATTTTCCTTAATTGGAAATTACCATTTTCAAGAACCCTTGACTCTACAGTTTCTCTTCCTCTTGTAAGATTTCTCAGCTGCTTCGTTTCTTACCCATAATCCACCCTATGCATAGGTATTTCTGGTGCACAAGAGCAAATAAGTAAGATTTTTAGCAAAAGAAACAAATTACATTAGCTTAATCTACTTTTCCAGTAACATGCTATTCAGAAGCATAAATAATCTTGTGTTCTTTAGAGCTTCAAATTCCAAATAAGCTGAATTACCCTGAAACACGCTCAATGTTAAAATGTACTATCAGTAACTCCAGAGGGTAACTGAATGCTCACCTATAGTCCAGGAGTACACTGCCGAGTTCTTTTTTTTTAAGCCCAGCTTTATTGAGGAATAATTATACACAATGAAATTCAGTCTGTCAAATGTCAATTTGATGAGTTTTAGCACATGTATAAGGCCATGTAAACACTACCTCAATCAAGAATCAGAACATTTCCATCTGGAAATGTTTTTTTAGTCTCTGTAGTCAGTCTCCACTCTCCCATACCCAGCCCCTACCAAGCACTGATTTCTGTCCCTGTAGATCTGCACTTTCTGAACATGGCATGAACGGAATCACACTGTTACCGGGTAGCCTGCTCCTAAAAGTAGCTCACCACCTAAACATTACTTGGTTCTCGGTTACTTGGCGCTCACTCTGGAGTTACAGGCCAGGTTCTTCTCATCTGAAACAAAGAATTGAACAAAACAAGCAAAAAATACAGTGAGAAGGGGATTTGAGGAAGTAAAATGAAGAGTGGGGGAGAAACTGGCTCTGCGGCATGAACAGGGGCTGAATAAAAAAGAAAAGCCAAGAAAAAAGAAAACTGGAGAAAGTAGGGCAGGTTATCGCGAAGAAAAGCCACCACAGCAATTCTTGTGGTGCCTCTCCTTTACGAGGTCCAACTCTCAAGGAGAGCCACGCGAATGTCCACGTACGGGTCGTGGAGGTGGGGCTGGGACCCGTGCCTCAGGCTGGGGTCACACCGAAAACCTGAGTTCTGCGAAGTCCACCTGCAGGGCTTTCGGGACTTCTCTGTGCGCTGGTTCAAGAGCCTTGTGGGTGACAGGTCTCACCCGCTTCCTCAGCTGCTTTGCCCTGCCTTAATCTCCTATCTCAGTGCAGCATACAGGACTGACTCTGATTTTATCCCCTAGCATGACTTTGAGATTCACCGTATTGTCTTGGGTATTTGTAGTTTATTTCTTTTTATTTCTCACATGAATATAACTGAATGTATTTATCTATTCACTATTTGATAGACATTAAGCTTGTTTCCAGTTCTGGGTTATTACAAATAAAGCTCAGATGAACATGTGAGAACACACAGGCTTTTGTGTGCACTGTTTGTGTTTCTTTTGTTTGAATACCTAGAAATGAGATTGCTAGATTGTATGATAAGTGTATTTATCTTTATCAAAAAATAAACCACCAATGCTGCATTCTCATCGGTAACGTATGAAATTCCAATCATGCCACAACTTCAGCATCAGTCATTAATGCTGTTCTTTTTCATTTTAGCCATCCTACCAGGACAGTGGTGGTATCTCAGTATGATTTTAATTTGCATTTCCCTAGTAACTACTAAAGCTGAGAAACTGCACGAGCTATTTTATTGGTACATCTTCTTTAGTAAAATGTCTACTTAAAGTATTTTATTCTTACTGTAAAAGTTGCTTATAAACTCAATATTGAAGTTTTTTTATAAAAACTGAGTTGTGATTTTGCTAAATATTGTAGTATATATCCTATGTAAGACTTGCCTAATGGCTTGACAGTGATATTATATAAGAACTCTACCACTCACGGTCAAATTCCTTAAAAACTGAACCACTCGGGGTCAAGCTCCTTAGAGACTGTGTCTCACAGCAGTTTATTTCCAAATCAGTGTTCCCCACTCTCATATATCTCCCAGGGAGCGGGGTCCTGAGAGAGGGATAGATAGGAGATTAAGAAAAACTAAAGATAGATACTAAAAGGAAATCAGGCACCAGATAGGACCTGGCCTCTCTGATGGACAGGCAGCGACAACATCCTGGCCCCAGCATCTTCACTTAGACAAAGTAAAGAAGGGAAAAAGATATGACGGAATCCAGAGTGCAGGGCCTCAGCATCTGCTAAGAACACTGAAAGCAAACTATCCTCAAAGCTATGTGTATTACAGTTAACCAGGGAGAACACCAAGGGCAGACACCTGCTGATATGCAACTGAGCTTGAGGTCACCTTGCTTACACTGTCTGCCTCTGGTATTCCATGCCCGTGGAACTGGTTTTGCTCTAGGCTCAAGGATTTTGCCAACCTCAGGCTCAGCCGCAGCTCAAACACTCCCCACACACTCAAAAGTCAAATTCTATTCATATTATACCACCCAAATGGCACATTCTATAATTGCCACAACACTCAGTGTCTTAGAAATGCTCTCATATATCATATCCTGAAATCAATTACCCTGTGTTTATATTAAAGGTGACCCAATTTTGTCATTCTATCCTGTGGTATCGTCTGCCATGGGAACAAAATTACTTATGTATACTGAGAGAGTTTTTAAAATATTCACCCTTATTCTACCAAGTTTATACTTTTGAGTATGTAGTAATCTCAGCTTCGTTTTTCCATATTCACACTCAATTATGAGCTACTTGATTATGTCAGTTTGTATTTGTATATTTCATTGCATTCGTGCTAGCATCTGGTTTCCTTGTTAGTAGTGTTTCCCCCAAATGAAGGACGACACTCCATGTAGGGTAAAGTGGCTAGCGCATTGCTTAGTATTTAGGAGTACGCCACTCAGGCTTCTAGCAGGATCCACGTTTCACACCACAGGATAATTAAGGGTCTATTGACCAAAGTGTACAGAGCCATAAGAAGCACCAATAAGCCATAATTGCCATTACACAACTATGTGTAAAAAAAGAGGAGCTGGAAGATGTTTGCACCTCAGCACAATAACTACAAGTACAGGGACTGTGGTCTGTTGTGTATCTGCCCAAGCAACCCTGTGGCAGAGAAACAATCAGAAAGAAAAATCCCCACCTTGTTCTCCTACAGCTCTCCATTTTCCTGAGTGCTGCCCCCTAGAAATCCCAACAAAAGGCCAGAGATCAGGACATCCCACTGATGAACATGCTGAAGGTCAACTTCCCAGGACACTGAACCGGAGAGAGTGTGCAGGAAATTAGGGTGGACCAAAAATTTACCAAACAGGAACAAATATGAAATGAATGTTACTAATCCCTGAAGAGCCACTCCAAGAGAACTTTGGGTCTTTTGAAGTAATAAGCTGTAGAATAAAATTATAAATATTCTTATGAAGAGAAATTACTATCACTAAGCAGATATTCAGCAAGTTGCTTCAATTTGGAATCATATCTGTTCTATAGAGCTGCAATAAGACATATAAATTTCATGTGTTTTGTTTTATAAACAACTAAAATATTACACTAAATTAAAATTTGGAGACTTGGGAGAAGAAGCACCAGAGAAGGAAGCATTGCTTTACTTTTGCTTCTCTATCTATTAGCACCTTGTGAAGACATGGCATGACCATACTTGGACTACCTGCTGCTGTACTAAAAGCTAAATAAATATTCTCCCTCATGTATCTCATGTTGTAAAAATGTTAATGTATCTGCTTAATCTGACATTTACGTTACTCTCAAAAATAGTTTATTGATAATGGCATAGAACTATGTACTTAGTAGATCTAGATTGGCTCTCTTTCCTAGTGATATGACCTATGGCAAAATATTTAACCTAAAGAAAAAATTTTCTCACCTGAAAAAAAAAGAAAAGAAACAGCAAAGTCAGCACCTTAGGACAGAATAAAGTGTAACATGTGAAAAATTTGTCATCACTGAGTCTGGATCACTTCAGTTTCTCCATAAATATTAGCCTCCCTCACATTTTCACATTTTCTTTCAGGGGTCAAATGTCTGTGGTTCTTCAGAGAGCAAAGCACTGAGGATGCCACTTGTCAAATCATCACCGACCTGGAGAGCTAAGCATGAGGGACATTGCGTGAGCCCTCTGCTGTACAATGTTTGAGCCTGGTCTTCTGCTCCAATCACCTTTCATCCGCACATACTATGGTCTCACACTTCAATATTTTTAGCCTTGAAATACAAGGTAACGTTTCGGATTTCACAAAGCTTTTTAAATCACTTCTAAAGAAATATGTTAGAAACACCTATTTTCATAAATCCCTAATGAAATGGAGGTGGGAAGAATACAAAAACACAGAAAAACTGATCCTCTGAAATCAGTCTCTGAAGCAAAGAAGCAAAGCATAGACAGCTAGACCCTGGCTGATATCCCTACACCCTAACCTGGAGCACGGGACTAGACTAAGGTGTTTGAGTCTTGGGGAAGAACTGTTGAATTCTGACTGGCACGATTCACATGCTTTCAGAAACAACTGATATTCTCTCTTCATCTTACTTTGAATAAATTTTATATACAGCCTTTTAAATTGAAAGATTCATGGTAAAGAGTGTTGTCTTACCACAAATATTTGCTCCTCAAGTAGTCAAATAGGTTTTCAGATATAACTAAATAAACTGCTTGGACATTTAACTGTAAACTCTAAAACTAATAGCATATGGGATGTTGCTATTCTACTAAATTTAAATGTGTGTACGTTTTGCTTAATTTTTGTTAATTATGTGTGCAATATTCTGGAAAACTATAGTAGTGGCAAACTTTTGATTTTCTCTCTTAACTAGGTTTATTCCTATTACTGGGTGACTGCATAATCTGATATCAAAAGTATTAAAGAAAGTAATATTCTGACATTTGAATGCTATTGTCATTTTAGTTACAGAAGCTTAATGGGTAAAGATAGATCACAGTGGGTGAAACTTTCCTGTTTATCAGTCACATGTCACATACATATGTAAAATCATGATGCTATATGAAATACTAAGCCGACCCCCCAGCCTACTGCTCAGGCAACATAGAAAGATATGCACACTGTGATTTCCTGGCCCTGCGGAGGAGAAAGACAGCTGTAACTGCTGAAGACACTATCAGCCGGCGGGGCCTCCATTGTGCTTGGAAACTGAAAGACATAGATAAATGATGGCACTGTTGTGGAAATCAGCATGGAGATCCCTCAAAAAGCTAAAACTAGAAATTCCA
This sequence comes from Dinomys branickii, assembly GCA_004027595.1. Classification (NCBI taxonomy): domain Eukaryota; kingdom Metazoa; phylum Chordata; class Mammalia; order Rodentia; family Dinomyidae; genus Dinomys; species Dinomys branickii. The sequence goes on along the minus strand of PVLD010011926.1, from coordinate 13,009 downwards.
CTGGTCCCACCTATTCCCCTTCTAGGTATTTTCCTGAAAGGGTTAAAGACAACATATTGCAATGATATGTGTGTATGTGTGTATATATATATATATATATATATATGTATGTATATATACACACACACACACACACACATATAAAATTTATAGCAGCACAATTCTTAATACCCAAATCTGGGAAGCAGCCTATATGTCCATCAACAGGCAAATGGATAAAGAAAATCTGTTATTCATACATACACAAAGGAGTGGTTGGCCATAAAGAATAGATGCACGTTGAGACAATAATATTTAATGAAATAAATCAGACATACAAGCTTAAATGTCACAGTCTCTCCTTTACAAGAATTCTAAACTATATAAAGTGCAAAATAAAAGATAGGAAATACAGCAACGTATCTTCAACAAACAGGAAGGGGACCGAGATGGGGGGACAAAGGGAGAGGGGACAAAATAGGGCTGGGGCACGTCCTGTCCATGGAGCAGTGTCCGTGAGAGATCTGGCGAGCACATCCTGTGAACACGTACTAATGAAGAAAAACTGAAAAACTAAAAAAATAAATAGGCAGTGCTCAAAAAAATCACATCAGAAAAGGCAGCATAGAAAATTTCAAAGTAACCAACTGAAAGATGTGGGAGGATATTAGCATTTCTGACAGAGCATAAACCATCCCACCCGCTAATTTCCCTCCCTGAAATTACATCTAAACCACTGCTTCCAATTTATGTAATGATAGGTACTTTTTATTGAGAAAAGAGTTTTATATACATTGTGTCACTCAATTTTCAACATAACTATAAGGTATACCTTATGGTTCTTATTTTATAAATGAGAAGATTGAAATAGTGTTTCAAAAATCATACAAGAAAATAGAAACCACATTTTTCAGAAAATACAGTCTGTGCTCTTAATCAAGCCTATGTCATTAATTACAGTGTTTCCTACTACAGATGACTACCCAGGAAAGAAAGGACCAAATAATTGCACTATGACAATCTTCCATTACTGACAGAGCCAAAAGAGTAAAACAATAATGAAATGTGCCAAGCATGGTGCACATGCCTGTACTCCCCAGCACTCAGGAGGCTGAGGCAGGAGGATCACGGTGAGTTTGAGGGCAGCCTGGGCTACAAACTGAGTTCAAGCCCAGCCTGAACTGCAGAGCAAGACCCTATCTCAAAACCAACAACAGAAAGTGTTAGCCTAGGTTAGTTATCAGAGCTAGTTATACTGGGATCTTTTAGGGTTATCTATGTAAGTATCTATTATTCTGTACTTTAAATTGTTGGTGACATTAGGAGTATAACAAAAACATCACATTTTCAATCTATCAGCATTCAGCAGATGATACCACTTCCGAGTGACAGAGTAAGGTTCTCTGAAAGTCTACCCCTCAAAACAGCAACCAAAAAGGCCACTGATAAAAATTACAGCAGTCCCTCCCTATATCCAGGTGACAGGTCCAAGATGCTGAAACTGTAGACAGTATTAAGCCCTATATATACCATGCTTTTCCTATACACCATACCTAAGGTAAGATTCAGTTAATAAATTAGGCAACTAAGATGTTAAGGACAATAACTAATAATGAAATAGAAATATCATAACAATATAATGTAATAAAAGTTAGGTGGATTTGGGTTCGCTCTCAAAACATCTTATTATATTTTAATATTTTCACACATGAAGAAGCTCTCTATGGCTGGTTTTTAGCACCGGCATCATAGTCAGCACAGCAAAACACATCACTCACTTATTAGAGATGATGCTGATGTAAATAAATGTATTGTGGGGCCAGCTATAGAAACGTATAGCACATTCAGTCACATGCATAATACTTCAGGGTGATGGAATAGATATTTCCTCAAAGGTCTTACATTTATAAGTTCCTAGCCTTTACTGAGGGGCTGTTTGTGGTTTGAATCCCTTCAATGCTCCCTGGATTGCTCCAACTGGCAGTTTATTACACTGCCTGTCTTTAATTTCTGCTCAAGTGGAAATGGCTTTGTATCTAGGACATATAAAGAACACAATTCAATGATGAAAAGATAACCCATGGTAATAGTCTTGATATATTTTTTCAAGGATGTATAAATAGCTAATAAGCACATGAAGAGATCCTCTAAATTAGTCATCTGATAAACACATTAAAATGACAAGAAAGTGCCATGTCATACCCACTGAGATAGCTGTGACAACAGAGATGATTCATCCTCGCAACCGTGTGGAGAAATTGAAAGTTTTATACACAGCTACTATGAATGCAAAATGGTGTAGGCACTTAGGAAAGCGATTTAAGTTTCTCAAAAAGTTTAATATGGAGCTGGGGCTGGGGATATAGCTCAGGGCTGGGGATATAGCTCAGTGGAATAAGCGCCTGGCTAGCAAGCACAGGGTCCTGAGTTCGATCCCCAGTACCACCAAAAAATAAAAATTAAAAAAAATTTAAAAAAAAATATGGAGCTGAACAATTCCTTTCCTAGGTCTGTTCCCAATATAATTGAAGGTACATGTCCTCACAAAGCCCGTATATGATTATTTACAGTAGGTGTTGTATGCAGGTGAATTTTAACTAAAGATGACCTAAATTAATGGAAATTACACATTCTGGGATAGGGTTACCTAGTGTCCTAAGGATGTGTGTTCTTTATAAAATTATCCACCAATGCAATGTAAAATTTCAGAAAATTTCTAGCAAGGTTATATTTTGTTTAAGGAAAATTGAAAGCTCTTGAATTAAAGAGTTTAAAAATTACATGAAAATAGAAAACCTGAAATTCACACACACAAAGTTTTAAAAGGAGGATGAGAAAAAAGACAAGGGAAAAGAGCAGGCCACCAGGCCTTGGCAAGAGAAGATGTGACGCAGCTGGACTCCCAGATTCCTCCCCGTGGCTGGTGACACTGAGGCAGGCCAACCCAAGACTCCAGTGGGCCCAAAGGGTACTGTAGACCTCCATCGGAGTACAGGCTCTCCCAGGGGAAGGACCCCATCCTGCACCCCGTTACCAGCTTCACATCCACATCTCTCCTGCTTCAGATTCAACCATGAGAGTTAAACGTGTACATGGGGAGAAGACAGGCTGCTTAGCATCAGGTTTTCTGGATATAGAGTAAAAGCAATTTATAGAAATTACCTGGGTAAGGGAAGCACCTGTCTGCTGAAGACCTTGGAGGATAGAAAGCTGCAGTCTCTCCTGCAAAGTTGGAAAGGGAAGAGGAAGAGAATGAATTTCAGTGAATTACCTCCTGTTGAATCAGCAGAGGCATGCCCATCCCAGCTACAGTTATCTAAGCAATCTAGTCTGAACCTACAGTAAGAGGCTTCTCCTGAGAATTACAAAATATCTGTTCTTTTTGCCCACTACACCCCACTCCTGCATGAATATTTTGTGGCAACAAGCAGAATTGTCTCCCAAAAATTTAGTTCCTATGCATGTTGTTTTCCAAATCTGTGTAAACTCAGAACAAAAAAAATTATTCTGTCCTTTACTGGGGAGAAACTACCAAAAATCTACAGCAAGCCTGTTATTTAGTAATAAGAAATCAAAGGCATTCCCATTTAAAACAGGAAAAAGACAAGGAGGTTCTTGAATATTTCTGTAGACCTTAAAATAGTAGAAGCACAAGACCAAGATTAGCCTGGAAAACAAATAGTGCTTGTCTTTAAAAAAAGGCTTGTTAATATTTGAGATATGATTAATTACAAAATAGAAGTTTATCAATGAGAGGTTTAATTCTTGACTCAATTGTAGAATATATTTGCTTTATAAAAATGATCAAACTGTTCACTGATAACTTAAGCACTTTTGTATATATCTTATATAATCTTTGATTTTTAAATTTTGCTTTCAAAAAGAATCTAAACAAAATATGACTGTGTGTGTATATATATATATATATATGTGTGTGTGTGTGTGTGTGTGTGTGTGTGAATATTTAGTACAAAATAAACAGTTCACTTCAAAGGTGGAGACAACTTGGTAAATAATGTTGAGAGAGTAAGATATTTACTATGAAAATTTTAATTTGAGTAACTTAGGAGACAAATAAAAGTATAGATATGAAGACACAGGGGTAGGCAGAGAGCTCATGAACAAAAACCAAACCACATTTGAAATACTTCAAAGAATCAACAACTGGGATCTCATCCTACTGAAGTTTCTGCACATCTAAAGAAATGGCCAGCAGAATAAAAAGAAAAACCACAAATTGGGAAAAAATTTAGCTGACTATCCCTCGGACAAAGGTCTTCTATCTAGAACACATAAAGAATTAAAAAGTCAGCCCCCCCAAATTCAAAGACCCAATCCAAAACTGGGCATCTGAGAGGAACACACATTTCTCAGATAAAGAAATAAAAATGGCAAATAAATACATGAGAATATGCTCAACATTATTAGTCATTCAAGAAATGCAAATTAAAACAACATTGTGATTTCACCTCACCCCAGTAAGAATGGCTGTCATTAAGAAATCAACCAATAACAAATGCTGGTGAGGCTGTGGAGAAAAAGGAACTCTTCTCCACTGCTGGTGGGAATGCAGACTGGTGAAACCACTGTGGAATTCAGTTTGGAGATTCCTCAGCAAACTAGGTGTATAGGTCCCATTCAACCCAGCCATTCCCCTTCTGGGTATTTTCCCAGATCTGAAACATCATATCACAGCGATATATGTACACCCATGTTTATAGCAGCACAATTTGTAACTGCTAAATTGTAGAAGCAACCCAAATGTCCATGCACTGAGGAATGGAAAAAAAAAGTGGTACTTTTATATAATGGAATATTACTTAGCTATAAAGAAATTTAAACTCGAAGTTTTACAGGTAAGTGGTCACAACTAGAGACCATACTCATACGTGGAATAAACAAGACCTCCATGTGTAAGCAACGTGAAAGAGTGAATAAAAATTAGGAGGTAGGACAGACATTGTCAAATGAAAGAAACATGCTCAAAAGTAAAGAGCAACTGGGGTGAGGGAAAAGAGAAAAGAAAGAAAGCGAAATTATGTATGTATATACAGGATAGTTCACAGTTGTACTACTGACTTCTATTGCTTTACTGAAAGGAATAGTTAATGATTAATTATTTGATCAATTTTGCATTTCTCTGTTTTCCTGAGAAACCACTTTGAAGATATCAATAGTAATACAATAACCATTATTAATTTCCTACCACTTTGTCTGTAACTCTGTATTGTTTGTATTATTCTTATACTATTTTGTAAATGAATGTCTTTTTCTTACTATGTTTTCCTTCTTTTGTTTTTAAAATAAATTTTAAAAACAGTATAGATATATGAGAGATCTGAACATTAAAATCTGTATAACTCTTGCAAGAAATTATGAAGAAATATTTTTATCATTTTTGATTGAATTTTTCACTTACAAGATACAAAACTAAACACCACATAGAAAAATTATGAATTGGGCTACAAAACACTGGGAGGAAAGTTCAAAAATAGGTGGCAGACAAATGGGAAACATTTATAACATATAGAAGAGGGAAAATACTAATGTCAAAATTTTTTAAAGAGTTTATAATAGTCAGTAAAAAAAAGTTTGATTTTTTTGAAGAGCAATGACATAAAAACACCACAACTTTTTACCCATTCCTCAGTTGATGGGCATTTTGTTTTTTGTTTTTTTGGTTTTTTGTTTTTGCGGTACTGGGGATCTAACTCAGGACCCTGCGCTTGCTAGGCAAGCGCTTATTCCACCGAGCTATATCCCCAGCCCTTGATGGGCATTTTGGCTGCTTCCATGATTTAGCTATTACAAATTGCGCTGCTATAAACATGGGTGCCCATATATCGCTGTGATATGATATTTTCAGTTCTTCTAGGGAAATATCCAGAAGGAGAACAGCTGGGTTAAATGGGACCTGTACTTCCGTTCACTGAGGAATCTCCAAACTGATTTCCCAGTGGTTTCACCAGTCTATACTCCCACCAGCAGTGGAGAAGAGTTCCTTTTTCTCCACAGCCTCGCCAGCAATTGTGATTGGTTGATTTCTTAATGATAGCCATTCTTACTGGGGTGTGATGGAATTTCAGTGCTATTTTAATTTGCATTTCATGCAAGACTAATGAAGTTGAAGATTTTCTCATATATTTATTTGCCATTTTCATTTCTTTATCTGAGAAGTGTGTGTAAAGAAAGATATACTCAAAGTTTTTATAGAACACAACTAGAGACCATACTCAGAAGTGACATAAATCAGACCCACATGTGTAAACACTGTATTATTTCACTAGTGTAAGAACATGAAAGAGTGAATAAAATCTAGGAGGTACAATAGAAATTAAAGGAAACTGCTCAGAAGGAAAGAACTGGGATGAGGGAAAAGTGATAAGAAAGAAGGGGAAAATCTGTATACATGTACACACAGGGCAGCTAACACAGTCATACTACTGGCTTTTATAGCTCTGTTGAGAGGAACAGTTAGCGTTTGATCATTCTTATATGTCTATATTTGTTTATCTCAATAACCAATTTGAAGATATCAATATGTAATACAACTATTGTTAATTTCCTATGACCTTGTCTGAAATTATGTATTGCTTGTATTGTTTTTGTGTTATTTTCTAAATATATGTGTGTTTGTTAATATGTTTTCATTCTTTTATCTTTAGAATAAAAAAATTTAAAATCGATGATATCAACTGACAATTTATAGAAAAATCAAATAACTAATTCATCTAAGTCATTTTTCCAGATATATATATATAAAAATAGTAATCTAATATTACATTTCATGCATTAATTTGACCCAAAATGTAAAATTTTATATCTGTTGATAAAGATACAGGGAAATAAGTATAGCATAGAAATTTCTTCAGTTCTTTAGAAAGTAATTAATCATTATGTATCAAATTATAAATAAGCATATTATTTAAGATAATATTTGTAAGTCATATTTTCTGCAAGAATATTTGTATAAATGAACAAAATATTGAACCACTGTTTATGATAAAAATGTCAGAAATGTCGCTCTAAATGGTAACAGTTACATTACATATAATTAAATATATAATATATAATTAAACAAATTATATATAATAACATAGAAATTAAACACTTATTATATGTGTATTTAAGTTATTGAAAGAAGCAGAGACTCACAGGGTAAGGCGAGGTAAGGTCCAAGAAGATGGACTGCCGTTACTCAACAGAAAATGTCTGTTACATGTTTCTAGGGCTTTTGAGCAAAGGCTGTTGACAATCAGAGACATTAAGAAACAAGACCAAAGAGATATAGAGGAAAAGCTATCATCTTTATGCTGGAAATGCAATCGATATGCTACAGATATCAGACGAGGTTTCTGCTCGTAATACTTATAGTCAAATGGGAAGGAAATTGATAATTAGCGAATAAGAAGTCAGGAAGGCAATTCTGGGTACTGAGGAGTGCTGTGAGAAAAGTAAAGCATAGCAAAAGGAGAAAGTCAGTGGGGACATTGCTGCTGGGGACACTGCTTCAGACCGGGGGACAGGGAAAGACCTCCAAGTCTGGAGGGTCAGTCAGGGGCCTTGTGGTGCAACAGCTTTACATGAAATAGACGACAGTGAGAAGGCTTATGTCCCAGCAAATACCTGTCTATGGAAAATTATCCCATACAAGATTCTTTTTAGTTTTTAACTATTTAAAATTTTAAAACTACTTGTAACTCATATACCTCATTAAAAACAGACAGCAGTGGCCAGCCGTAGTGGCACATACCTGTAATCCTAGCACTTGGGAGGCAGAGGCAGGAGGATTGCTGCAAGTTTGAGGCCATCCTGGGCTACATGATGAGACCCTGTCTCAAAAAACAAAAAAAAAAACAGGAAAAGAAGACAGCTGCCAGGGGCCACACCCCACTGACTGGTGACCTGGGGTCATGGGACACAGGCCAGGCATGGCACACACCAGTTGTCCTGAAGTTCTCAGGGCTACTGCATCTGTCCTGATCCCCGTTGCTGCAACAGGTCACTGGGACTTGGAAGAGAAAAGCACCTTGTTCAGTCGTCTTCTTGCCTGAGTAGTGGTGATTGTTGCTACTAAACTAACAACATCTGGATTGTGCTCAGCATAAAACCTCGATTTACAGCAGGAAACTTCAACCTACTTGGCCTCTCTCAGCTATTTTTTTGCTGTAAGAGTAAGCATGAACAATATGTATGTAGTTTCCCATAGGAAACTTTGGGTTCCTTTGTAGAACCCAAAGGAAATAATAAACTTTGTAAAGCATTTTACAAATTGTAATGCATTTTGTGGTTGTTTTTGGTTGGTCTGGGTTTCATTTTTGAGACAGGGTCTCACAGTGTAGTTCATGACGGCCTTGAACCCACTACATAGCCCAGGCTGTCCTTGCGTTTGTGGCCACCCTCCTGTGCCAGGCCCCCAAGTGCTGGGGTTATAGTGGTGCACCACCACACTGAGCTACAAATTCTAATGCTTCTGTCTCTCTTCTTCTATCACCATAGCTGCAATATTTGCTTCCTCTTTTCATTTAGATCTTTGCTGAAATTTCACATCAAAAAGATTTTTCTGATCATCCTAAAGTAGCATCTCCAGTACTATCAACTCCATTGATTTTTCATCATTACACTGACATACTACAATTTTTTTAATTGTCTGCCTCTGAACACCAAAACACAAGAGAAAAGGGACTGCTCAGGCCACAGCTATATGTCCAATACTTGGAACAGTGCTGGCAGAAATGAATACTTAATAAACATATTGAACAAATGAATATATTTAAATAAGGCTTAGTCGATTCAATATTTTGCTGTTTTCCATTTTAGTAAAAAGTTCTAGTTAAAAAAATCTGTCTCACTACATAACTTGTTTTACAAGAGTAAACACATCTCCAATCAGTTATGAAAATAATCAACATAAGAATTAGAATTCTCCTGCTTCCCTAAATAATATATTTATAACCCATTTTATTTTTAATGAGAGACTTCTTGACTGTATTTTGAAAAGTTTTTTTAAAAAACTCAAATTCTACAGAACCTTGTCAGACTAACTCATAATAACAGAAGATATCAAGTACATAAATACATAACTTGATATGATGAAAACAAAAAACTGTTGCTTGAGTGGGAACGCGTCTCTAGAGATCAATTACCCTGTACCTTGAGTCCTGCCAGTTATTCATTGTATTTTCTTTCTTGCTTTGACTTTCTGCTCTTAAGCTCTACCCTACAGGTCATGCTGCATTGGTATAATTCTTAAGATAAGTCTAGTTGTTTGGGAAACTGTGGCATTTTTATACAATGGAATATTACTCAGCTATAAAGAAAGACAAATTTGAGGCTTTTATAGGCAAATGGTCACAATTAGAGACCATACTCATAAGTGAAATAAATCAGAGGTACGTATGCAAGCAACATATTGTATCACTAGTGTAAGAACTTGAAAGTGGGAATATAAATTAGGAGGTATGAATGGAAACTGCTCAAAAGAAAAGAGCAAATGGGATGAGGGAAAGGAGAAAAGAAAGAAAGAGACAAATATGTATGTATATATGTATATGCAGGATGGCTAACATGGTTCCACTGTTGACCTGTGTCACTTTATGGTAAGGAACAGTTAATGATTGGTTGTTTGACCAATGTTTCCTGAATATACACTTTGAAGTTATCAATATGTAATACAACTATTGTTAATTCCCTGTCGCTTTGTCTATAATTCAATTTTGATTGTACTGTTCTTGTGCTACTTTGTGTCTCTTTGTTAAAGTTTTCCTTTTTTTTTTTTCTTTTTTACTTTTAAAAATTAAAAAAAGTCTATTTATCTTAAAGTCTAGTTGTTCGGGATTTTCACCTGGCACTAATGCTCCAACGTCTATGCAACTTCATAGATTCAGGGCTGTGCTTCCAAGACGTTCCCTAAAACTCTTTTCCAAACAATGCCTTTCTATTGTTGACTCATATTTTACTAAAATTTATTTTCATCATTTACTAGTTATTCTTTCCATTCCTTAAAATTCCAAATTCCAACTTTAACTGCCACATCCATGAACAACTTTTAAACTGTTACATTTCATCTGTGAAGACAGTTTCCTTCTCTTCCTCTTTAGACGAAGATCGTTTTTTAAGATCACAAAGAGGCTCTCTCTTAGTCAGTTTGCCTTTTCCATTAGAACTCGGAGATCCATTCCTTGCCACTCCAACACACCTCAGAGAATTTATTTTCAGAACACACACAGCACAATATGCCAGCCGTGAGCTAGACGACGATGGTGATGGTGGTGAGGATGAAGAAAACAGAGGCAGGGCACCCAGAGACCGGGGAAGGCAGAGGAAAGGGAGAGAGGTGGGAGGGGAGGAGTGGGAAAGAGGAATAAAAGGAATCAAGGTATGCTAAGTTTAATACTTACTCCCTAGGCCAAATGTAAACTTTATGTACTACAAACATGTACTAATAAAATGAAATTTAAAATATATATATATATACAGTGAGCTGGGAATGGAAATGCACGCCTGTAATTCCAGCACTCAGGAGGCTGAGACAGGAGGACCACTGCAATTTCGAGGTCAGTCTAGGCTAAGTGAGTTCAAGACCAGCCTTAACTACATAGTGAAACCCTGTCTTAAAAAGACAAATATATAATTCATACTTACACTTAAATATTTGAGACCAGAACTAGATTTATAGATTGATGCTCCCTAAGAGAGAAATCAAATGGCCGCACATTTGTCACGGCCCTACTGAAAACTCCTGAGTGAGCAATACTGAATTTTGAGAGAATTAATTGAGAAGTTCCATTTTGTGAAATTTACCAAGTGCTTCATTCTGTGAAAATATTAATCAAATTAGAACACTGACTTAAAACACAGTGCTCAAAATTGAAATACACGGGAGGGTATAATGACTATTATAACTTTATGAAAATTCTCTTCGGTAAAGTAGATAAAGGGCAACAGAAAGAAACATGGTCTAAGTTAATGATTTTTCTGTCCCTGATATCCATTCCCTGAATATGTGCATCACCCTGAACATCCTGCATGCTTGAGTATTTGCTTATGTACTTGTATCCAATAACTGCACAGTGAGAAAGCTTATATTAATCACAGTTAAATTTAGATTTCTATTGGAAAGAATCTTGTTCAGAAATACAAGTTTTACTATTTTCAACTATTTTATCATTTGCTAAGAGGATCCAAACATGACCAAAGACATGAATTTCAAAGCATGCTGCCCGACACAGACAGATTAACATTTGTTTCCCGTCCACTTTTTGCTTCCTTGGCAAAGTGAAAGCTCTTCATTATATTTGTCTCAAAGTTGACCTCACTCAGTAAATTGGGACTATCAATTGCACAAGACCACGCTTCAAAAACCAAAACCAACACAGAATTGTAGTGTTCCTGCAATTGCAAATCTGAGTCCATACTTGTTTCTTGTTTAATGATCTCAGATTTTTAATGTTCAATTCTTGAGTAATAGTTTTATGGCTGCACTTCCTGGTCTAATTAGTTATTCATTCATGCATATATTAAGTCAGAAAACATTTACTGAGAGGGTACTCTATGTTACATTCTAAAGTATATGTAAATGAATTTTACTCTTTCTGGCCAAAAGAATTTTACATTCAGAGGTATGTGTGTGTGTGTGTGTGTGTGTGTGTGTGTGTGTGTGTGTGTGTGTGTTGTGACAATACATTCCTTAATAGCAGTAGGGATGAAAAGATAACTGCCTTCATAGGACTGGAGAAGGCTTTTTACAGAGAAGGTAATGTTTAATATCACAGGCAAACAATATTCTGGAAACTTCAAGAAAGGAAAGCATTTCAGAAAGGAGAAACAACATGATCAAAGGCACAAAAATGTACCCAAAAAAGAGAACAGTATTACGGTTGATGGTACCAGAAAATATGGCTGGGGACAAAAACACTAATGACTATTCACCAAGGATGTTGGGTACAGTACTCAGAATTTGGGAGGAAGGTTGAATTCTATGATCTCTTTCCCCCACTGATAATACTACTCTATATTCATTAATCGTTGATCATATATGTAACATATGCATGTTATTTGTAAAGTGCTTAATCTGTGTCCAATTTACTAGTTAATGACTTACAAGTTCGTAAAAATGCTTATTTTATTCTCAGCTCCCTATACTTTCACTAATAGTTGCAAGCCTGATACTATCTATTACTATATCATTCTTCTAAACTTTTGCAAACCGTTTTATTCTAATAGTATGTTTTTGGAAGGGCCGTGATACAGATTGGTTATCATTTGCCTTCACAAAGTATCTCATGGGTGGGTGAACTGAATCATTCTATAATGGCTATAATACGTAAAGACTGGCACACACCCGTAATCCCAGCTTATCAGGAAGTTAAGGCAGGAGGACACAGTTTTCATGCCATCAGCCTTGGCAACTCTGTGAGAACCTCTCTCAAAATAAAGAATAACCAAGAGCAGGAGCCCTGGCGCTCTCAGGGGAGAACACCTCATCTTTTAGTATAGGTGCGGCTAGAGTGCCTTGTAGTCAAATTCCAAGTGCAATATACACGTGTGCGGGACGGCCAGCATGGTTCTACTACCGTGTTCCGTCACTTCACACTCAGGAATAGTTGATGATGGGTTATTCGATCAGTCTTGTATGTCTGTATGTGTTCTCCTGAGCACACACTTTGAAGATATCAATATGCAATGCAGCAACTATTGTTGGTTTTCTGTGGCTTTGTCTATAATTCAATTCTGATCATACTGTTATTGTGCTACTTTGTGTCTCTTTGTTAATGCTTTCCGGTTTCTTTTTTTTTTTTTTTTTCTGTTGTTGATGTAGTTCTTTTTCTATCACACTTTAAAGGAAGGGAAAGAAGGGGAAAGGGAAAAAAAAGGAAAAATTGTATATATAAAAAATATGTAAGAAAGTAAGTATGTATGTACAGCATATCTTACATAGATGAACTACTGACTTAGGTCACTTTATAGTAAGGAAGAGCTGATGATTAATTGACCAATTTTACATGTCTATATCTGTGTTCATGAATAT
>PVLD010011925.1:0-62783 GCA_004027595.1 Dinomys branickii | reverse complement strand
CCTCCCCTTCTCCCTCTCTGTCCTTCTGTATTTTTCTCAAAGGCTCATGAATGAGATGATTCAAGTAAGGCACTGAGACCAGAGCTATACATAGTGAATATATATACCAGCCATGATAAAGCTTCTGCTGCTGAAACAAAGAGACTGCAAATTATAATCAATCAAAGGATGTGTAATTAAGTTTATTGCTCCTATAACAAGATGAGCATTACAGGCTCGCAGAACAGTCGTCCTCCTCGCAGCATTTTAGGGACCCAGGTTCCTGACATGGAACCATCTCCCTACACCTCAGAGTTCATGTCCGCAGTCAAAGCTGGACCGTGGGCTTTGCTGGAAGGAGAGGAAAGCGTGTGAGGCAACATGCTCAGTGCCTAGGCCCAGAAAGCTGCCACTCACTTTTGCTTGGGGGGCATCTAAGTCCCATGCCTTGGCTGCCAGAGAGGCTGAGAAGTGTCCTTTCTGGTTGTATGACCATGGACCCAGTTATAGCTCATTCCCTGGATGAATGAAAGAACGGATATGGGTGAGCAACTAATGCCCTGCACCATCGTGCTTAATAAATGTAACCATTCCTTATTAAAAATAATATTTCAAGTAAGGAGTTAGTTAAGCATCTTTGTTCCAGGGGAGAAGGAAGTAAAGAGTTATTGGAGTACAGAACTTGAGTCTGACGTAAGGGGTCAGTGTTTCGCGGGGGGGGGGGGGTCCTTTAGGTATCAGTCCTAAAATCCAGGTAATCCTGAAAAGAGAAAGGAAAGGATGATGGGAGGGTGATGCAAGGACTGGCTCCTGACTACAGTGTTCTTCCTTGCTCAGCCAGCTGCTCGGGCGGACAGGAAAGTCTGCTTATCACTGCTTTGTATTTGGAGACTTGAAGCACCCCTCTTACTACTTATAAACCTTTAATAGGTTACTGTAGACCATAGTCACCTCACCGTGTTGTAGAACCGCAGAACTTACTACATCTCTACCGGTCAGTGGGTTTCATGGTGGCAGATCTGTACAGCCATGCAGCGTAGGTCAGTTTCACTCCTTCACTCCTCCTGCCTTCTCTTGTAGAACTTACCACTTCTGTCTCGCAGTGTTGGACACCAGTTATCCAGTCACCTGCGAGCTCTGCGCCCTGCCCCTCGGCCCCTCGTGATCAATATCATTCATTTCAGTTGATTTTTTTTAGCATTGATGAATAAGATCTTGAGAACGTACGGTATTTGACTTTCGTTGCCTGGCTTGTTTCACTTACCATGGTATGCTCCAGTTCTGTGCATTTTGTGCAGTGAGAGAATGTCATCTCTTTATGGTTGAGTAATACTCTGCCGTGTAGATCTACCACGTTTTCTTTTTCCATTTGCTATGGTTTGGATCAAAAATATCCCTCCAAACATTCATGTATTCGTAGGTGGGGCTTTCAGGAGGTGAATAGGTCAGGAGAGCACCCACCTCATCAATAGATCAACTCATTAATGAGTTTAAACTGAACAGGGTGTTAGGAGGTGGCTCAGCTGAAGGAGTAGATCCCTGAGAATGTGAGTTTGAAGGGTATATACCCTGTCCGTTGCCCCTTCCTGTCTCTCTGTCTCTCTGTCTGTCTGTCTGTCTGTCTCTCTCTCTCTCAGCAGTCATGCTCCTTACAGAATTTTAGGGCCCCAGATTCCTTCCATGTTATTGCTGCATCTCCCAACACCTCAAAGTCCATGTACATACTTAGAACTTGCTCTATATCTATAGTTAATACCATAATTAAAAAATAAAACTTTATTTTAGGGCTGGGCATGGTGATGTATGCCTGAACTGTCCCCAAAACCATACAAATTAAAACAACAACAACAAACACACCTTTATTTTCAAAAAGAAAAGCAAGGGCTGTTCTTTAAATTAAACTTAACTCCTTAGCTTGCATTTTTTTTTGTTTGTTTGTTTTTACTGGGAATTGAACTCAGGACCTTGCTCTTGCCAGGCAGGTGTGTGAGCTGCTGAGTTATATATATCCGCAGCCTTTAAACAGCTCCTTATCTGGCCTGGTAAGGACAAAGTACACTGACTTCTAAAAGCTACCTTTCTGGGAGCAATGATGGTACTTCAGAGCATAAAAGAAGAGGTAGAAAGGAGAAGGACTGACTGGGAAACATGCACCCTGAGTTCTCTTTTTAAAAGGTCAAGTTCACTCTGTGTGAAAAAAAGAGAAGTGCATACATATTCATTAAGATTATCACTGACTTGTGAATGTCACCAAAGCAAAACACAAGTAAAATACCTGAGTTTCCTTATTTAAAAGAAAATACTTCAGGTAAAAATTAACCACTAAGTAACTTTTCTGAGCAGAAAAATGCACAAATTCTTAAAGACAACCAAGTTGTGAGTAAGGATCTACTGTTGTAGCAAATATTGTTAAATGCTTACAAAAATTACAAGTTCTGTGTGTGTGTGTATGCTTAGCAACTGTTAAAATCAATTACAAGAAGTAAAATGATGTCTCAAATTGCTGCATGGTATTATTTTTTTTAAAGGTGCAATGATAGGTTTGCCAAGTAACATTCACTGGGCGCTTTTGTGTGAAAGTAATGCTCATATATTTGATAATGGGGTAATCTTTAAGAGAAAGCATCTGCTTCTGTTTTTATAAGTAACCTACTGCTTCACTGCTGAAAATAACTACACTTACTTTAAGCAGATGGACCCAAGTTAGTAGGGAAGAAAGTAGAAGGGAGCAGATTTCTCAGTTTTTATTTTCCCTCCATTCAAATACAAAGATAATTAACAGCGTACACTTTGAACAAAATTGTGTCTACATGCTTACTTAAAAGGAGCGACTTCTAAGACATGGGATTTGTCGATAGAGTTATGGTAGTATCAAAAGTCAAGATAAACTGCTTAAACTCCATCTTTCTAGTTGCAAGTATGAAATAATTTCTGCAGTGTCAAAATAGAGCTTTTGAATTTCCAAAGACAATTAAATTGTGGTGAAACACATGGAGACGACAGAAACTTCCTAGTGTTGCAGTCCTAAGAGGATGGTAAATGGTGAGGAAGGTTTTAATTTCTGTGATGGGTCCTTGCCAGACCACCAGGAAGAATGTAGGTTAATGATGTTCACATCCTTCTGCTTTCCAAACTCCTCAGGGGTCTTAAGGCAATAGACAGGGCACTACTTTTCTTTTGTTTCTGACATTGAAGGTGATGGATATTTTGATAATGCAACCATGAATTATTACTTATAAGACTTGGCAGGAAAAGGTATTTCTTCAATATGCAGAACTGTTAATATATCAGTGAGCAGAACAACTGAGTCCAACAGGTGAAGAGGGGGGTGGGTATGCTGAGTTTTTAGTTGTGAAAATTTAATTGTAACATTGTTGATGCTCATAAGATTTTCTTTTTATTACTTACTTCCCTTTAATGGCAGTTGTACCTGGTTCCTGTCTATGAGCTATCTATATCTACGAACCGCTCACAATTCTTTGAATTGTGATTTTGATATTTCTATTTTCTTTTCATTTTTGCTTGTTTTGTGTGTGTGTGTGTGTGTGTGTGTGTGTGTGTGTGTGTATGTATGTATGTTTGAGACAGGGTCTCTGTAGTTCAGGCTAGTCCTGAGCTCATGGGGATCCCTCCTCCTCAGCTTCCTGAGTGCTGAGATTCAGATGTTGGCTTTACCCTCTGTGTGACGTAGGGAAATTACTTAACCTCCGCCTTGTTTTCTTACCTACAGATTGGAATAATTACAACCTACTTCCAGGATTCAGTTAATGCATAAAGTGCTTGGAACTGATGTCTGATACTTAATGAGTAAATGTTAATAATTGTCATTATTATGGTATAAAAATCTTGAAAGGTTATCTAAACCAATTCTTGCTTTCAAGTGGTCAGCATCTAAATTATCAGACTGTTTCCTTACTTCTGCATCAAAGGTGAAGGAACATTTTCTTTTTAATGGTGCTTGCTTTATCACAAAACAAACAAACAAACAAAACAACAGCAAACAGCAAAACCAGGAAGTCAGTATGAATCCTTAATCAGATGTAAAAATGTACTTGAAATCATAAAAGGAAATATAGCCATAGCTACTTTCCCGTTAAGGCTGGACATCATTTGTTAAATGGCACTTTTTTAAAAAAAGCAAACATACAAGTAAGCCGCTTGCTATATAATGGGTGAAGTGGAAATGAGAGATGTGCAAGAGAAGAAAATACTGGAGAGAGAAAGGGGGGAGTAGAAGTAAGAATGGCCATCAGTAGAAAAGGAGAAAGATTCGTATCCTAAAAGGAGGCTGTCCAATGTTGACCTTCCTTCTTCCCTCGGGAATCCATCTCAGTTGTCCTCTCTCCAGTCCAGTTGCTCCTGTTCGAAGGCTATGTGTTACTGCTTTTGTTTGATTATTTTCCATTGCAGAAATAAATTTTCAGCATCAAGTAACATTTACTGAACATATACATAAAGGGTGTTCACTCCGCACACCTATCACATACATACATACTGTCTTGCTTACTTTTCTCTTGTTGCTGAGAAAAAATACCCAGTGCCCAAAATGAAGGAAGGAAAGGTTTATTTAGCTTACAGTTTGTGGAGGTTTCAGTCCATACTTGGCTGGTTCTGAGACAGAGTGGCAAATGGCAGAGGGCAACAGTTCATGGCGGCAGAACAAAGCAAAAGAAGAGCAAAGGTGAGGAATGGCAGCAAGCAGCCTTGTTCACTCCCTTACATTGTAAACAGGCTACCTCCACCCAGGGGGTGGGTAGCACTCATACATTCTCCATGCCCTCCTCTTCTACAGGCTCAGGATGTATACAAAGTAAGCACCCTGGCTTCATGCTGAATCACTCAGCCTAATCTCTAGACTCCCCAAGTTGACACAATGTATCAACCATAACACATACACATATAAAGTCATATTTTGTATATTTATTTTTTAAAAATCAGCAGTTCTACTCCCCTTGTCTACTCAATCACCGGTAAACATTTGAAGAATTTCTAAATACAGTACCTTTATCTTCTCCCTGATACTTGTTTACTTATACTTTCAAGTGCAAGAAATATAAGTGTAGTTATTTATAACATACAGAAATTAAAAAAAAAATGGAATGAAGCATAGTCCAGCTGTTCACCTTTTCTTTCTTTTTGTTCTGGTTGTGTGTTCTGTTGATGGGTATGGGCTGGGATGATGCGTGTTCAAGGATGGGTATTTGATGATGTCTGGGGACTGGCGTAATGGCTTGCACGGGGAGTACATGGTAAAGCCGCACATTGATTACCTCATCTTATTAGCTGATGGAGACATGGGAGGACAAGATTGCAGAGCTTTTAAGCCTGTGCAGCTCCCAGAATCTGCTTCTCAGAGCTCGCTAATTGTCATTGCCCAGAGAGACTGTGTTAAGCATGATGGCTCAGTCCACTAAAATACAGTGTATGACGATGTTACAATAGTTTCCCACATCCTTGGGATTGTGTAGGTAAGGTTAGGACTTTCAGATCAACTTAAATTTCCCTTCATAGTGATTATAGAATTCTAAAATAAATCCTATTTGTTTACTTATTTTTTGTCTTGCCACTTAGAATTTCAGTTGACTGAGGTAGGTAAATTTTTATTAATTGAACTACTTTCCTTCCAACTGCTAGAACAGTGGCACATGTAGGTGCTCATTAAACATTTTTGGATGAGTGAATGAATGAATGGATTATAGTTAATCATTGCTTCCAACAAAATGTCCCCCTTGGGTGCATGTAGGTTGTCAATCAATGTTATTTTAAATGTCTTTGTGCTAAGAATGTTTTAAATTTTAGGTGGTTTCTGCTTAACAATATACACTTGAATGCATACATAAAAGAAAATTTGAACATGAAACCTGTGTTTTTATGAATTCTTATTTTTGCAATTTAAAAATGAACAACAGGGGCTGGAGATACAGCTCAGCAGCACAAGCACCTGTCCGGCAAGTGCAAGGTCCTGAGTTTGATTCTCCATACGGGGGAAAAAAAAAGAACTGCAGAATTGTTAGATGCAAGTAACCTAGGCAGTTAAGGCCTTCGCTTGTAACTCTCAACCCCCACAAATACTTGAGAGAGCTTTTAAAAGTTTTGTTATTCTCTTTGAAAGGGAAAAATTGTACAAGAGAAACTGTTCTTTTTAAAACTTCGTTGTTTGAAACTGCCTCACTCTGTAACTGCTCCATGGCTTTGTAATTACTTTCTTGACCTCTATAGCCACGTGAGCATAACTGAACATGGAGGACATCTGATTGTAACAAGTTCCATTACCATTAATCTAGCCTTATAACTGCTGGTCACTAATCCAGCCCTGTAACCAATGATCTCACCCTGCTGGCTCATCAGAACTGCCAGGCTGCTGTTCCATCTCGCCTTTGTACCTCCTGCTTGTACATCATATAAAAACCCTAGACCACCAGAGATCAGGGCCTGATATTGTGGGAATGATCCTGATCAGTGGACATAAATAAACCTGCCTCGAAATCCTAGATGTTATTTCTGTGTTTCTGCTTGCCATTTCACCTTTATTCTAAGAGGATAATGTAAGAACTCCTGAAATTGGTGTTGTTTCTAATTGACATGAGCTACAAGGCACTGTTATAAACCACTTCCACATATGCATCCTGAGGACTTGCATGTAGCAGAATGACGACTGAGTCAAGAAGGACAAGGCAAGGCATGCAGGGACCAAAGGATCCTCCCGGAAAGATAACAGAGGGCCAGCAGGATGAAGGCCGTGGACAGACTTGTCAGGCCTTGTTCCTGAGTGGAGAAGGGTAGGGGGCCAGATTCTAGCAGAATGGAGCCAGAGAGGGAGAAGACTGGTGCGGCTGGATGTGTAATAGGAGGCTGGAGAGAGAGGAAGCTCTGATAAAGGCAACTGGTGAGGTAAAACAAAGAAGAATCCATTGGAACTTGACCGAAGAAGCATCTCCTTGGAGTGGTATGGGGGCAGGGACACTTTCGCCGGATGTATAGCGATTCATGCGTAATCCTAGCTCTGCTTGGAACGGCAATGAAGAGACATGGTCATGGTAGTGTACATGCTGTTTATTAATCTTAAACTCTTTGATTCAACCTTTAGAATGAAAAATGATAGACAGTTGTGGTGGTCTTAGAACAAATTGTCAGCTTCAGCAGCATAGATGTGGAGGTGCAGCAGGTGGAACTCAGGCAGTGGAAGGGTGGGAGGGAGAATGGATGGAGAGGATGGGGTTTATTGTTTCAGAAGCTTAGAAGATTCACTCTTAAGACAAGTGCAGTAAACAGCAACCTAAATGGATGGCTTGGGTTCTACCTGGTTGAGAGACTAGAACTGGGAGTATCACTACACTGAGAGCAAATGGGGGAAATGATCTGTCAAGGTAGAACTTTAAGATGATAAATACAGTGTCTACAAGTAGATAGATGACATATAAACATATTTGGAAATATGTGTCTCTTTTCAATATACTCATGATAAACTGAATTCAGGCATACATGGGTCAAATGCAGACTATAACAAAGGGACTCCCTACATTCATTTGAGCTTGGTTTAGGCAAGAGTCTTTATATTGCTAGAGTTGAGGGACAGAGGAAGAAATCATAAATGCCAGTTTAAAAGTCTCTACAAAGCTTCAGGGATGGTGGTGCACACCTGTAATCCCAACATTCTGGAAGGCTGAGGCTAGAGGATCGTAAGTTCAAGCCCAGCCTGGACACTTTAGCCATTTAGGAAAACTCTGTCTCAAAATAAGAAATAAAAAAGGGCTGGACTTGCAGCTCAGTGTGAAGGCTGTGGATTTAATCCCCATCTGCTAAATAACTATACAGCATCAGCAAAAAACAAAACAACAACAAAAACACTATATACAAGTGCAGTGAGCGTGGAACAATGGAAGAACGGCCGCCTGGGGGTGCTGTGTGCAGAGATGCAGGCACCCAGTGCGGAAAAGGAGGGGAATAATGCCCACCCTTCCTAAACACAGACAGGATCACAGATTGGGTGAGTTGAGGTGACATGGGGAGGGGCTAAACCAAGGGTGACCAGCATGCTTGCTGAGAGTAGAACTAGGGGCAGTGAGCTGGGCATGGTGGCCCAGGCCTGTGGTCCCAGCCCTTAGCAACCTGTAGCAGGGTGATTGAAAGTTCCAGGCCAACCTGGGCTATGCAGTGAGACCCTGTCTCAAAATCCAAAAGAACTGTGAGGAGAGAATTATTGTGTTGTCTGATAACGTCTGTACCATTGGTGTTTTAATGTCCTGCAAGTATGAATTTGATAGAACATTCTACTGTAAATATTTGTATTTAGCTTTTATTATTTCACCCAGTGTGCTTGGTAGACAGCACTGAGTCAAACAGTTTCTGCCCCCTAAGTTGCTTCTACTTTGATAGGGAGAAGGTGCTAAACAAATCAGAAAATAAAGCATAATAAGTATTATGCATTGTGTTTGGTGCTATGGGTTTGATATTAGAGCACATGAAAAAATTAATGCTGCCTGTATAAACTTAATTCTTTTCTGACACTGCATTGATTTTTTGCAATATAATGAATTCTTTGGGAGTAGGAGCAATTCTTTCCTGAGGAGCCCAGTTTGCTGTACTTAACTATAAATATACTACTTGCTGCAAATCAGATACACAAATGGAACAGCTGCTGCTTCATTGTTTTGTTCTTTGTTACTCATTTTAATGAATAATTTGAACAGGCTCCAAAACATGAAATTAGACATATAAGCATGCTTTAAGAATTATATCATGTTTGTGTGTTTAAAAACTGAGTGGTGATATCATTGTCTAAATATAGTAAACTTTTAAGAAAGTGAATTATTTGAGCTGCTTTGCCCTCTATAAATACTTTGGCAGTAAAACAGACAAGGTATAAAAATTAATCCAACTATAGAGAGCTTGGAAAATTCCCCCACCTCTTTCCTCCCAACCTATGACCCTTGATTACTGGAATAAGTCTTTTGGGAGCCCTTGTTGAAATTTGCTTTTCTAGTAGAGTTCCGAGCAATGGCAGAGACATCGGTTAAAAACATTACAAGCATAGGAGTTTTCAGCTGTTTTTCTTGACACAGCCTGTTGCTGAGGGTTTTGCTCAAAGGGAAAATGACACATGAATGGAAGGTGATGGATTTCAGCCATCCTCATCTTGGGAACTGAAACATACAAGTTTTGTCTTCTTATATCCTGGATGTTTGCTTATTAAGATAAACCGCTGATTACTTCATCTACCCTGGTTTAAGCCACTGTACTCTCCTCTGGGCAAGAGCTCCTGAGAGTCTCAAGCAGCTACTGGATCCATATGAGATAGGTTCAGAAATGATTAGAAACTAACCTGCCCAAATTATCATACCAATTCACTTTGACAAAAGGTATTAACATGAAGTGCTGTTTATTGGAGCTCCTGTTTTTCCTTTGAGAATTTTTTTATGTGAATTCTCTCCTTTGATCCTTTCACAATTCTGAGAAGCATTTCTACTGATACAAGATGAGTTTTATGTGTTCTTAAATACGGTACATAATCTAGCATCACCTCTAGAGATCATTTTGTTTATAATAACCACAAGTCATTATGCATTCTGGTTGTTTTAGAAAGAAGAAATTTAACTCCTGGATCACTTAAGGTCGGAACTGTGTCCAATCCTTGTCTCCCTTGAGGGATCATCTTCCAATGTTTTGTTCAGTGAGTGCCATTTGTGTAACCCTGGCTGGTGAATGTATGTCACTGGTCACAGGGGTGGAGGCCCCTGATTGGTTGTTTACTCAAGTTAGCAGCAGCGGCTGTCTGCCTCACATTTCAAGAACTGTATATGTTAGTGGGAAACTGGAGTGTAAAATGAACCGCGGCTTAGAGAGTCTGCTCTGGCTGAGGATGAGATCATAGACAAAACCCACACCCCTCTCGAGACAGAAAGATCCCTGTGAGATAAGGGTGCTTTCCTAGAGGAGTCGCTCTGCCACGCCTGCTGCCCTGAGCCAGCCTCTTTCTTTCTCTGTTCCTTGATATCCCCTTAAGTGAATCCTGAGGTTTCGAGAACTGTCTATGGAAATGACTTTGTTTTAGCTGTTTATCTCTAAGACATCTGAAAACCAAAAACAACGGGGCCAGACTGTGACAGCCTAGAAGCTGGCAACCAGTGGATTGTGTTCAGATATCTTAAGAAAGCTGCATGATACTGAGGTAGAGTTGAGAGGCGTCTGCTTTTCCTTAAAAGGCAGTGATCAAAGGTGCACAAGGAAGTAGTTAACCCGGGTAGATGTAAAAGTCTTGTTTTTAGGCTGAGGTACTAAATAGCAATTCACCAGTTACCTTTCTATTCATGAGTGACTGATTTGTAAAAGTTGAAAGTGACCTCTTTGAGCTTTGTATTTTATTTTGTTCTGCTGTGTTTTCATTTTTCTAAATTTTTGCAGTACCTGCATTTCTCAAAAGGGTGCCCTGGTTGTGAGCACTCCACTAGGGGGCAGACAGAAGAATGGAGAAGAAAGGAAAGTACTAGTACACTTCTTCCCCGCAGCCTCTTCCCCATGTTTATTGCTCTTTGTGGACACGGGGATGGGGGTGGGGGTAGGGGTGGGGGTGTGTTTCTCTGAAGTGGTTTTTGTCTATGCTTAAACTGTACACATACTTGTACAAGTTTCATGGTAATTTGTCAATTCATTGTCACCTTTTTTCCCCCTTCTAGTATTTCCATCATCAAACCACTTAATGTTAAGTACTAAGTGATTACTTATTGACTGCAGTGATATCTATAGGCTTCCCCTTATACTGTTCATGAAGACCATCATCTATTTACTCATTCACACACGAGTCTCTGCTTTTTTGTCAGATCTCGTGTGTGCTGGGTTTTAAGAATCAGATCAGTGATGGGAAAGAGCCTAGGAGACAGAACATATGAGCTGTTAGCTGTGGTTGCCCTACAAGCCATCTGGTGAAGAAAGCCAAGCTGTAAGAGGAAATGAAGGGATTCTTGATAGTTACACTACTGGCTAGTTTTTATCCGTGCTCATTCTTTTTTAAACTGCTCGCGATGGGGTTGGAGTGGGGGCTTCCCTTGAGAGAAGCCCTTCCTGTTGCTCTCTGCTGTGACAAGCAGGCGAGCTGAAGGCGTTCTGTCTTCCCATCCTTCCTTTGTCTTTGCCCCACCGAGAACTGAATCCAGTTACTAAAAAGTGACTTCCCAGAGCCAACCTAGCATTACATAATCTTTAGGAATATGCCATTGCTTTTCTTTTCTTTTGTCAGTTATCTAACAGAATAACACAATAGTGTCTTTGTTATTTTTATTTCTTTATTTGAAACTTAGATTGTTTCCCTTTTCTACTACTACACGTTTGTAACACATAATAAATTCATTCATTGTGGAGAACTGGTACATGTGTATATCACATCTTAATCATTGCTTGGTCAGATTTTTAAGTAGACATCTTTTTCTTTTCCACTTGCCTTCTATATGGGGGAATAAGCTGTTCTTTGCTCACTGTATAGATATAAGTAGGTAGTCTTTTTGTTTTAAATTTTTAAGGTATAAACATTTACATGACTGCTTTTTTTGTTTTTGAGACAAGGTCTCCCTTTGTAGTGCAAGCTGGGCTTGAACTGACTATGTAGCCCAGGCTGGCCGCAAACTCATGGTGATCCTACTGTCTCAGCTTTACACCTGGGATTACAGGTATGGGCCACCACACCCAGCTATATGACTATCATATAAAAAAGTATTTTCTCGAGAATGTGTTCAGGTTACAATGCTTATTATAAAGCTGAAGTACTAAGAGATCTTTTATTCTGCGGAAGCTAGATTTAATCAGTGTACACTGTATGCATGAATGGAAATATAACACCATTAATATGTACAATTAATACACGATAAACAATAAGAAGTTCTTTTTTCCTGGGGTAAGTTTTTCACTGGTTAGGTTTAATGAATCACACTATATAATACGAAACTGCAGTTTTGGTGAACAAAGTGATAACATTTTAGTTGAAAAGTTTGTATGTATTTGGTTTAGCCATTATTTGCTTAGACCATCTACTGCATACTCCTAAGCTAGATGTGGACTACTAGGGCATTCTTTGCATTACAGTATATCTGAGATGCCGTACTAAGAAAGTCCTTTTGTATTTTTATGATCTTAAATGCATTTTGTTACTGGGTTTCAGAAAGCAGTGAGGTGTTGCCATTCCTTTCCTTTTCTAATTCTAGCTTAGTAAGAAGGTCTTGCAAAAGGTGCAAAATTGATTCTAGCTACTTGGGAGGCTGAAGTAGGAGGATTGCAAGTTCAAGCCCCGTCTTAATGACTTAGCACGACACTATCTCAAAATAAGATTTCAAAAAGGTGTGGGGACGTTGCTCAGTGGGGGAGTGCTTGCTGAACATGCATGAGACCCTGGGTTCAACACCCAGTGATTATACCCCCCCACACACACATACACACACATACACTTTACACCTCAAAACCACAGATACATTCATACTTTCACCTTAATTTCTAGCTACGTAAACCTCACACAGTGGCACATGCCTGAAATCCTGCCTCAGAAGATAAAGCAGGAGGATAGGAAGCTCCAGGCCATCCTGGACAATTGAGTGAGACGCTGGGTCAACCTATCAGTCAAATAAGTAAATAAACCCTAGCTTCTTAAAGCATGCATATGAATAAAATTAGATGAGACTATGGGGGAAGATACCTGTTGGTGGTTGTGGGATATTAATAATAATTTTCTTCTAACTTTCAGTTGACCTTTTTTGTAGTAGCGTATTAAAAATGAACTTGTTAAAGAAAATGCCTGTGCTACTTCTATGATTTTATTCTGGAGAATGCTTATCACTACCACAGGACTGCAAGAGGCACAGATACGGGAGGTTGACCACGTACACATATAGGACCAAGCTTGTTGCTACAGGGTTTCCTTCACTTGCTTTTGTTTAAAAAAACAACTGCTACATTTTTCAGATTTCTTAAAAGTAAAGGCAGAGGATAAAAGTGAAGCCAATCTGACCCCCAAATTCATATCGAATATATTTTATAGAGACCAAATACACTTTTTCCTACACTAGTAAAATATCTCTGTGAATCCTTGATAGTTTTAGTGCAGCTGCTCCAGGTGATCCTCGTTGATATGAACTTTTATTTTTGGTACTGGGAATCGAACTCAGGACATCACACTGGCCAGGGAAATCCTGTACTATTGAACTAAATCCTTGGCCCTGATAGGAGCTTTTAAACAATAAGCATGTGTGCCTGTGTACGTGTTTTGTTTGTGGGTGTATGAGTGTGTGGTATTGGGAATTGAACCCGGAACCTTTGCATTGAGCTACATCCGCCACCTTTTTTATTTTTTGAGACAAGGCTTGCTAAGTTGCTGATTTATCCAGCTTGCCTGGGCTCAGACTTATGATCCTCTTGCCTCAGCCTCCCAGAATGCTGGGGTTAAAGGCATGCACCACCATGCCCCACAGCATTATGATTTTTATTGGGAATATTATCCCTGTGTTTCATTAGAGCAATCCGTTTTTTCAGGAACAAGACAAGACTTACAGTTCTTTTCAACACACCTGCCCTCATGTACCAGATGGGAATGTGGGAAATACGCTCCGTTCTGCTTGCCTCGCTATCTACATTCCTCTTTGGCAGCAGTGTCTTTGGTCTGAGGAATGAGGGTGGGGGAAGGGGCGCTGGACTGGAGTAGATGTGTTGATGGAAAAATACAGGCAGGACATCCTCCTTCAAAACCATGCTAAGGTCAGGGCCCACCACAAAGAATAGGGAGTTTGTGGCATTTTGAAGCCCTCTAATTAAGTGGAGGAGAGGGACACCATCCTTTTCCTTTCCTGCTTGTCTTCCCCTACCCCTTCTTCACCCTGGCTAAACACCAGCAGTTGTGTGCTTGCATTAAGCCACTGAAATGTGAATTGCTGTGGTGTAGTACGGGATATCGCTGAAACCCAAAAGCCAGTCCCTGCACTCTGAACTCGGGTTATATTTAGAGGACAGTGTGGATCCTGTATTTTTCAAATGGTGTAAACATGTTTATGTGGTTATTTTTAGTTTTTACAGACATTAGTGAACTTCCAAGTTGGCCAGTCAGACAGTTGGGTAGGTCGGCTGTCCCTCAGATGCCAGCACTCTGTGAATGGCTCTCTTTGTCCCCTGGGGTCCCAGCATGTTTAAAACAGATGAGGTTGTCTGTGTCAACTGCACACGGTGTATCTGTGTATCAGCGATCGTGCTGTTTTTCCACAGTGTGCTTACCCCCACTTCATGAACTAACTTGGGTGACAGTTTTGCTTGTGAGCGTTGAGTACTGCCAAATGGCACTGTCACTTCTCTGGCAGACACAGCCTTTTTTCTGTGCCCTGACCCTTTCTTGTAGCCCTCAAGCATTAAACTGTGCACACACGAATCCTTGCAGTAGCTGTTATGTTCAATCCATTGTGTGTATTTCCTGCTGGCCAAAGCTTAGGAGGACTGGGGTGGTGAGAGGGAGATAGAAAGGTAACGAGAAAAAGAGAGGTGGGCTCCTTTTAGGGTCAACACACTACAGAATGGGCAAGCTAGCTCTTGCATCTTTGGAAAACAAAAAGAGGTAGATGATCAGCAGATTGTGTGATGAGGTCATTATCTGCATGTTGCACAAGTGAAAAAGTTAATTTCCCCCAAATATCTTGTTTAACAAAAAGGTCGGGGTCAGGGATGGAGTTCAGGGTGGAAGGGGCGGCCTTTGCAGCCCCTGGGCTGACCTAGCACATGTGTATCCAAGATCTTGACTTCATTATGGACTAACTTTTGTCTTGCACTCAATTTTGTACTTAGTTTGCCCCTCTTGTGACGTTGTTCATCTTGCATGTAGAACGTCATGTGTTTTAGTGGCTGTAGAATACATAATTCATCTCTTTGGAATGATGTCATCGCAAGGAAACCTCCCATTGCCACGTATCTCTGTTCTGGAAGCTTTGGACAGAGTTTTAGAAGAAAGTGATAATAAACATTGTTCTGGCTTATTACATAGAGATGTAGTTATGGAAATTTTAAACTTTTTTTGGTAACACTTCAGTGCTTTTCATCTAGTCCTTAGTGTGAAAGTGTTGTTTTTGAACTGTGATCCAAATCTTAATTAGCAGTTTTCTTTTTTATAGATTGTGAATGTTAAATAAGAAAATCAGAAGAGAAAATGGAAGTGTTTATGTTTTGTGAAAATGCAGAAGAAAGTAGTTCTATCCCAGAAATAATTATTTTGGATTAGTTAATCTGAACAGGAAGTAGAATTTAGAAATCTGCTAGTTGCATAAAAGACAAAAATGTGAAAACATCCATATTGTTACTGGTGTTACAATTTTTTTAAAATACCAGTTTGCGAGGCAGGGATGTTCTTTTCCAAATACTGACAGCAATAACATATGTGACCTGCGTTCACTATTCACTGGGTAGCATGAGCTGGTGTAGCACAGCAGAATGAGGAAAGAAACTCATGTGCCTGTTATGCTCAAAGGCCCAGCAGCTTACAATGGCCTCTCCCTTAATTACAGAATCCGTCTGTTAAAATGATACTGTCCACCAGACAACTTCTTGGTATATGCAGCTAAATTTAAATTAAGTAGAAAGTCCATTCCTTGGCCACACCAGCTACCTTGGCCTGTAACTCCTATGATGGTCAGTGCACCATTGGTACCATCGCAGGATGTCCTTCCAGGCAGCACTGCTCAAAAGCTGTGATTAGAATTTTTTCTATGAAGGACCATTTAGGTATGGTATCAATTTCCACTGCATAAAACAGCAATGTTTAAGACCTCACACAATTTTTTCATTTAAACATATAC
The DNA here is from genome assembly GCA_004027595.1 of Dinomys branickii. NCBI lineage: Eukaryota > Metazoa > Chordata > Mammalia > Rodentia > Dinomyidae > Dinomys > Dinomys branickii. The sequence goes on along the minus strand of PVLD010011925.1, from coordinate 46,998 downwards.
ATTGCCATTGTTACCTCATAGCATAGGCATTGTGTTCTCCTCCTCTAGGATGACGTGACATTTTACCCTCTGAGACACTTGGAAGCCCTTACACACACATGCCACAAAATAATGTACAAGTAAATATTTCACATGAGAGAGACTGTATATTATATATCTATACACACACACACACACACACACACACACACACACATGGTCATATATATGTATATATATATATAGAGAGAGAGAGAGAGAGAGAGAGAGAGACAGAGAGAGACAGAGAGATGGGAGGTGCTACCAAATAATGTTTTATAACTAAAATACGTGGACCCCTCATAATACTGTAGGCACTAGCAGAAGTTGTGGTCTCCTAATACGGGCATAGTTCTGGTATGGGGATTCAAGTAGACTTGACATTTATTTAAGTTGATTTTACTTTTTGTAACTGAACCTTGTAGAGGTTAGTTTTTTTTTTTTTTCACTGAACCTTGTAGAGCCCAAACTCTCTAAGTGTAGAGTTTAGGCTGGGCTCAGACAACAGTGAGAAAGTCCACTGATGGTTTGTTGTATCATCTGTGATCCTTGAGGTCGGAGCTGATAAAGAACAGAGACAGTATCCTGGGGGCCACCCAAAGACATTTGCTCACTGGTTCATTCAGTCAGGGCACAGTTATCACGCATGCCCTTTTGCCAAGTCCTTGCTTGCTGTGCACTATCTTAAGCCCTTTAAGAAGAATAAAACAGAGTCTTGACAGAAGAAAGCAGCTGTACAAAGTATTGGTGGAAATTGAAGAGGAAAATATTATGGTGGAGATTTGTACAAGGGACACCCTGGATCAGCAGCTGACCTGGCACTGGTGACAGGGGAAGCAGAATATGCAGAAATGGTGGTGGTGTCCACGTTTCTTCACACCAGATTCTACTTAGTGCAAGTGGAAAGAAGAGTTTCTTCCATGATTTTCATTATTATAGAAATTTTGCAAGCTATATAGGAGAAAAAACACCCTGTAAAATACAATGCTAATTTATTTACTCAGTTTCATGCTATGGGTGACCATTTCAGTTTGCCAAGAACTTGGGAGAGAGGTAGGGGATTGGATATGAGTCCTAAATCTGGACTGTCCTGGATTAAACAAGGAAGATTGGTCATCTTGCTTTCTGTTGCATATTTAGACAGTTTAAGATATTTACTAATAGAAACAATGCTGTGTTGAACATTTTAGTGCCTAACATTTAGCTGAATTTTGCATTATTGCCATAGATAGAATTCCTAGAGATGGAATTAATGGCTCACTGACTACGGGCATGTTGGAGCTTATGAAAATGGTCATGGTGCCTTGCTGGGGTTTAGCTGTGTTCAGCCAGATAGGTGAGACCCTGCCTGGACATTTGCATCACCTCTGCATTTGTGGCTTCTTAGTGAGGCGCACAGAAGACAGAGCCAAATAGGCATCATTTACTGCCTGCGACTCCTATTCTAAATGTCAACTGGTTAAGCCAAAGAGCGGCCAGAAGCTGCTCCCTGAAGGTGGGGTGAATGCCTTTAACTGTACTTTCCTCTGTCCGTGTCCTGACCTGAGCTCACTGACTCTTAGTGCAGCTGGTGGTAAGAAAGTGTGAGATGTGATAAACCCAAGGAGGCTGACTCTGTGCAGTACATGCAGAGCTGTCACCCAGCTCGCATCCATCTCACACAGAAAGGAGCACAGTGACCTAGAATCAAGTCTCAGCCAGGGTTGTGTCTCTGTTCAGCCTTCGAGTCAGGTTAAGGAAACCTGGAAAACCCTCATTAGTGTGGACTCACATTCTGAAATTGGGGCTATGATGAGGAAATAATACAAATAAAGAACCCATGACCTAGCCGTGCTACTTTGTGAAGACCTAATGCCATAATGCCATGAAGTGGCGTGCTTTCCTGTGAAGTGTTGGTCATCAAATTTCCCCAGTTGGGGTCTGAGACAGGCTGTCCTCATACCAAACTGTGCTGTGTAAGGCATATTAAAGTGAAGTGCTGCTTCCAAGGCCCTTCACCTATACCCAGAACTCCTGAGAATCTCTGAAACAGTGCAGTGTTTCTGATGTGTCTTCATTTAGGAAAAGCTTCCCTTTATCAGGTTCTCAAAGTTGTCTGTGCCTCAGAAAAGATTTAAGAACCGCTTTGTGTGTATGAGCTCTTTGCTTTTGGGGGGTGTTTTGTGTGGAACTTAAGCCTATACTTTGAGGTAGACATCACTTTAGCAGTGATGGAAATATGTGAATTATATGCACTATTATTGATATTTTGAGATTCCCTGAGTTTTTCCCTGGGCTACTGTAGTATTTGAGTTAAATTTGGTTTTGTTTTTCTGGGTGTTTATTTTTCCTTTTTAAAATTGTTCTCTTGCCAGCTAATCTGTTTCATCCAAGTAACGTATATAAACTCTGAATATTTAAAAGGTTGACGGAACATTTGAAAGTCTGGGCCTAGGTATTGTTCTGCATTATTTTCAGTGCATTCTTTTGTTTATGTTACTAAGCTAAAGTTAGCACAGACAGCACAAGGCTAGAAAGTGGTGACAATAGTTGGAAAACAGGAAATTTTAGGCTTGTGTGTGTTTGGAACAGATGATCGTAAGGATAGAGCCAGCGGAGTGGAAACTTCCAGTGAGCCTGTTTTTTCCTTATTTTGCTCTATGAGAAAAGATGGAGCTTCCTGGAAAACAACTCAAGTGTTTTAAAGCCCATGGTTTGCTTTTGTCCCTGCTTCATAGTTAATTTGTTTTTCTTTATTTTATTTACCCCCGTGGTATTATTATGGAAATTTAATATTTTTAATAAAGTAATTCCCCAGGTACTTATTTTAGATGTTGAAATATCCAAATGTAGGACCATTAATTGCTGTGGCTTTTAAATAAAATTAAAGCAATATAAGTATTATAACCCCTAGACTTTAAGAGAAGAGAAAGGGAAATGTGTTCCTCTATTCTCACTGTTCCTAGTGGTCCTTACTTGTTTTTAACCCCGTATGTTCCAGTTTTTAAAACAGTCATTAGGCTTTATTTGTCTAAGGTGTTTTTCTGACTCAGGCTCCTTCCAGATGTATCCTGAAATTCTATATTTACAAGAAAGGTTACATGCATTCGCTAATTCCAGAGTAGTATACCAATGTGATTTCCATACATACCGAAACGTCTGCATTTTGCTTCCATGCACATCATGCTTAGATTTAAAATTTTTATTTGACTTTTTTGTTAGAACATTTTTGGGAATGTACTTTTTAAACATGTAATTGTTTTGAATTATTATGAGGTAATAAATGGAAGCTCCCTGGAAAAAAGTAGATTATGCCAAAGTGTATAAGATGCAAATGTGCAAGTTGTCGGACCCTCCCTTTCATATTAAACGCCTAGAGTTACCAGAGTTAAAAGTTTGGTAGGTGTCTTTTCAGATCTCATCTCTCCTGATAGTTTATTGCATGTGTACATGCACAGTTATTTCATTTCAGACAAATAGAATTATACCATATGTACAATTCTGCAACTTTCTTTTTCATTTAATAGTTATCTTTGCCATTTTCATGTATAGAGATTCGTTTTGCTTGTTAGGTGTTTTGCATAGACTTGTTGTACCGATGTCCCATAATTTATTTAGCTGATGAAATTTAGATTAAAAAAGAAATAGCACTTTGGGACTGGGGGTACAGCTCAGGCTTAGACCATTTGCCTAGGATGTGTAAGGCCCTGGCCTCTACCCTTAGCACCGCCAAAAACCCCCAAAACAAAACAACCGCCCCCAAAAAAGGCATTTAATCTTATAAGACAGCCATCTCCAACTCTGACACTTTCCAAATTTCTGAGATTGAACATACAGTTTGAATTCTACTGTAGAACTTACAGATCATAGACTTCGCTTCCAAAACATCAGTTGTCAAATACCTTTTAAGAAATTTCACAATAAGCAAGTTCCATTGCACTTTGGTGAGAAGGACAATTGGCCCAGGAATGTAGAAAGTGTTGTTTCTCCTCTGTTAAATGTCAGTAACCACTGAGGGACCTGGATGCCATCACCAGGCCAGTGCCTGCTGTGGAGGTAAGAGACTGGGGCAGGGAGATGCTTGAGCAGAGTTTGGAGGAGCCTGGTGTTCCAGGGACTTTGACTTTAACACCACTGGGCTTTTGTTTTCTTTGCCTGAGATCTTTTCGTTTAAGTCACTGGGTCTCTGCAGTCATTTTGGTGAACAGAAAGCTTTAAAAGCATCTTAAGGCAACCTGAAGTACTTAACAATGTAGGACACAAGAAAAGAGGAACGGCCCTGGGATCCATGGTGCTTGATGTCTAGTTGGGAAGATAATTTACAAGCACTAGCAAAGTTTGGAAATGTAAACCAGTCCAGTCAGTCCCATGGCAAAGCAGCAGACACTGCAGGGCAGAAACTGACGCAGGTAGAGGAGCAGAGGAGGTAGGAAAGCAGGAGAGTTGGAAAGAATCTCCAAGGAAATTTGAAAACATGTTTGAGAACAGTTCAGGATTTTTGCCACTGGGATAAATGAGCAAAAAGTGGATGATCTAGACCACGTTGGCACTGCGGAAGGCGTTGAGAAGAGGGAGGAGTCAGAATTTCTTTCCCTCCCCTTAATTCCGTTTTAAAGAGCAGCGTAATTCTGAGTACGGGTTGAACCCATAGCTTTCAATATGGGCAGCACATTAGAATTGTCATCTGAGCATTTAAAACCAGGGCTGACACCTTTGAACCCCTTACCCCTAATCCAATATGATGTAGTTGATCCAAGGTGAAGAACCTTTTTTAAAAACATTGTTTTCTAGATATGTTTATGTGCAGTCAGAAGTGAGTGCCACTGCAGCACCCTTGAGCTCTGCTTTTTACCTGCCCATATGTTGGTTATTCCCTCCGTGATTACCTCCTCTAGGAGAAAGGTACAGAGAAACAGCCAGGGAGTCTTGGCAAACATCACACCACCATTTGCGCTACAGAGAGGTCAAAAACTAAGCATGTGGCAGTGTCTTGGTTACTTTTCTCTTGTTGCTGAGAGAAAATACCCAGTGCCCAAAATGAAGGAAGGAAAGGTTTAATTAGCTTACAGTTTGTGGAGGTTTCAGTCCTTACTTGGCTATTTCTGAGGCAGAGTGGCACATGGCAGAGGGCAAATGTTCATGGCAGCAGAGCACAGCAAAAACAACCAGCAAAAGGCGAGGAATGGCTGCAAGCAGCCTCTTTCCTCGTCTTACATTGTAAAACAGGCTACCCCCACCCAGGGGGCATGTAGCTCTCACACAGTCTCCATGCCCTTCTCTTCCACAGGCGCAGGATGTGTACAATGTAAGCACCCTGGCTTCCTGCTGAGTCATTCAGCCAAACCTCTAGACTCCCCAAGTTGACCCAATGTATCAACCATGACAGGCAGTCACAATGTTTTTCTTTAAAACTGAATCCGCTAGCTCTTTAGGCTAATTTGATGTATTTTGTGAAATTGTTAATATTACAGCAAGTAATGCTTTGAGATTAACCTAGACTGAAGATTTTTTCCCTCTCACTAAGTAATGATACTCCATCTGTACTTTCTTGCAGTAACACGCTTCAACTCTATTGTGTGTGGTAACCCTGTTTTAAAACCTAGCTTCACTGTGATAAGTCTGTCTTCAGTTTTGCTTAAATGCAGAAAGTATTTTAAAAGAACAGCTCTTCTAAAATGAAATTCAGAAATACCTCATAGCTGTGACATTTCAAAAAGTAATTTATTTTTTATACACCTCTGTCCTTCGCTGACAATTCTAGGAAGAGTTGGCCAAATTGCAGTCAGGTTATCCCTATAATGAGCATAGACAGTGTGAGACTTCCCCAGGCCCCTACTGGAGGTTGAATCCAGAGCCTTCACACTGAGTTACATTTCCAGTCCTTTCCTTTTTTATTTTGAGATGAGACCCAAGTTGCTAACCCAGGCGAGGCTCACACCTGTGGCCCTCTGGCCTTAGCTTCGTATTTTTATTCTTGTTTTAGAGATTATTTTTTGACTGCATATTAAACAGACATTCATGGAGAGCCTCCTTGGGGCTGGGCAATGGAAGAAGTATGCTGAAAGGTGGAAATACCTGTCACTGGACCTCAGAAATGCAAGCATAGGGTGACAGACACATGATTGGGAAGGAGGCAGGAATGGAGAGCTCAGAGCCAGCCTGGAGGTGATGCCAAGAAGAGGGCTGGGTTGAGTCGGGGTTGGATCACGTGCGGAGGGACAGCATGTGGCAGGGCAAAGGCAGGACAGCAGAGGGTTGGGGGTGGGGCTGCGAGTCTTCCCAGTGTGGTTGGAAGGTAGAGAGATCGTAGAACAATGCTAGAAAGAGCGAGGGTTGGAGGGAAGAGTTAGCTAGAAGGCCCTGTGTTCCTTCTGGAGAGCTGGGGCCTTATGCTGTGGTATAGACAGCCCCTGAGAAAAGGGAGTGATGTCAGAGTGTGGTTCTTTTATGCTACATCAAGATGCGGGCTTGCTGAGGAAGCCAGGTTACTATAATATTTATTCAACCGCAAACTGCAGTAACTATTACTGCACGTAAGAAAAACAACACCACAGTTCTCAACTATAAAAACTTCTTGCAGATTTCTCTTTCTTACCAGCTCCTAATAGACGTCCGATGAGTTAAGCTTTTTTTTTTTCACGTGAATTTTGTTTAAAATTTCTTTGAGGATTTGGTGTTGAAGGTTTCTGTAAAACTTGTCCGTTTGGTCTGTTACTGCTTGGCAGGACTTGTGAAGCAGCGCACAGCTTTCTCTGGGGCTACCAAGGCAGCGAGGATAAAAATAGGACAAACTTTAAGAATCCCAGATATTTTCAGATAACAAAGACCGATTTATGCAGGCCCGTTTGTGCTCTAACCAAACATAGAGACGCTTTTGTGCTGTGATTAGCAAGGGTGCTGATGTCAGTCCTCTTGTCAAGCTTGAAGCTTTATTCTGTGGCTAAATTGTGCTTTGTACCATAATCCAGAGAACCTTTGTATCTGCCTTATTAAAGTGTGTAGTTTATGTAATTGCTTTTGTTTTCCAGTTATATCAGTGCCAGATTCAATGAGAATGACTCATTTTGTGACTGAGACAAACATTCACATTTGGACCATGTTAAAAATAAATAAATAAGTGGCAGGTGCTACTTGGCTAAATTCTGGGTTTTCATGTGGTAATTTCCTGCTGCATGCCGTCATGCTTTGTACCGTGTCTGTCGGTCTCTGAAATCAGTAGCCCAGTGTATGTCATGCAGTGAACCTCAGTACATGGCTACGCGCTTCTGAGCTGTTTTACTTCCTAGGGGTTTTAGAATTTCAACAATGGGATTTAAACAGAGGAGCAAAGGAATGGATGGGAGAAGCCACAGTCAACTAGAGCACAAAGCATGATGCAGCTAAAGGGCATATTCCATTCTATTCTGTTCTTGTTACTTTCCCAAGATGTTCATGCATGTATCTCCAGTACAGTTATCTTAGTTAAGTTTTTCATGTAGGCATGTGCTATTGGAGTTTTCTTTCCCAGGTGGGAAAGGTTTTAAAAGCACATCTTTCCTTTCATTGTATACCATAAAGCAAACTTAATACTCTCAAAAAGTGTACAACTTTGTTCTTTTGGGGGAACTCTGTTTATCAATGGTATGAATATTTCAATATTCATACTAGGCACTGTGTTGTGTATTGGGTATGGAATAGCAAACAAAACAGATGTATCATTATCTTCTTGGGCCTTGCAGTGTGGTTAGGGGCCTAGATGCTGAACAAAACATAGTGTATGCATGAAGAAAAATTGATCTGTAGTCTTACGCAAATCACAGCATAGTCAAGCAATAGGATCCCCAAGACTACATCCTGCTTTCATTGGGATGGTTGAGCTGAGAAAGGGGAGAGGGCTGAAGGATAGCAGACCGGGAGAAAGAACATGATAGACCCAGGAAACAGCATGTGCAAAAGTCTCTGAAGCCGGAGAGTTTGGCCTCCTGTAAACCATATTATCAGGAGAAGTGGCAGTTGATAAAATTTGAGAGAAAAGACAGCTGCATTTCGAGGATGATAGATGAATTCTACAGGCACAGCATTGTTGCCCTGTGTGATGTGGGGGTAGATGACCTCAACACAGCCCCAAAGCCGCGGAGATGTTCACTAAAACACAGCAGAGAAATCGCATTACTTAGCCTGAATCATGAGGGAGTGGATGAATTATGTTCAATGAATTATGTAGTAAGGCATGTTGGAAAGATTTCCCTGCAAGACATTAAAGTTTGAAAAAGTTATTTCTGTATTTAAAAGTTAAACTTCCGCTACCTAGAGAAATCACCAACCAAGAGACTTCTTGATGGCCCTGATTAAATAACGTAGTGTTCTGTTTTCTTCTCCCTGTACTTGCCTATAATTCCCCCATGCTCACTGCTTGATAGGGCAGGATACATAGAGGCTTAGTTTTCCTCAGGGATGACTTTCATTTATTTTGAAGCAAATAAGTAAATATGAAATGAGTAGAATTTTATAAGTCAGGGTCAAATCTATATGAATCTAACACGTTGTAAGTTTTCAGTAATACTTAAAACACATATAGACTTCTACTCTGTTTTCTTCCGGACACCAATTCTTTACTTTTTTCTCTGAGCTGCAGTCAAATGGAGATGTTAATTGAAAATACTAGTGATTTTAAAGAACTACATAATATTGTTAGGCTTTACCATTTTTCTAATAGTTTCCATGCTAAAGGATTGCGTGCATTCTTCCACTTAAGAATAGCTATCTACTTAGCAATATCTCTGCAGATGTTTGGCCAAAGTTGCTACATGCTAAAATATTTTCATATATGTTAAATATTTTCTTCACGAGTAGCAAGCTCCATGCAGGTAGGAATCATGAATTCTCTCCGTGTCCTTTTTTTGTCATAAATATTTTCAGGGCCAGGAATAGAACTCAGCGGCATAAGTGCTTGCCTGGCAAGCCTGAGGTCACGAGTTCAATTCCCTGTACCCGCGCCCCCCCCCAAAAAAGAAAATGTGACAAAAATACTGCCTTGGGCTGGGGATATAATCAGTGGAATGAGCACCTGCCTGGCAAGCGCAAAATCCTGAGTTTGATCCCCAGTACTGCCAAAAAAAAAGTATTTTTAGAACATAGTACTTTTAGAACGACCAATTATCTAAATTTTCTTGAATGGATGTAACTTCAAGAATTTCTTAAAATACTAAGCCTGAAGTTGTCACCTTTATGAACTTGATTATCTGTATAGCTGCCCATTGTATTTAAAGGTGAGAGGCCAGTTTCTGGATCACTAAGGACCCCTCATTTTCATTTTCGGACTCTGCTTCCCATCATGGACGGACCTTTCTATCTCCTCCACCAGGGAGCTACAACTCAAAAATAATCACTTCTTGTCAGAAGGTGATAATAGAAGCTAACCCTAAATATCTAATAGAGAAGTACGTCTATTTTAGTTATTAATCTGTTTATTTTCTCTTTTTTCATGTGTTTTTCAGGATAAAACATAGCCAGCTACATATTCAAATTAGCTCTATAATTCCTTTGTACTACATTTTCCAAATTTCATGAGAAACAAAACACATGGAGAACCTATCATTGCTTTGGAGGGTTTTAATAGATATTTTCTTAAAAATGAGTGATATGTATGTTTTACTAACACATATATGTTAGTGAAAACACAGACATTATTTTGGGGAAATTGGCATTTGTGAACATCAGGAACATTAGTGAGCATTTTGGGTCTGATTGGATTGTATCCTTAGCGTGAAACTTGTAAACTAAAATTTCTGAAAGCATAGGGCTGCGGTTATCTCAGGTTATCACTAGAAAGAAGACATGTTATTTCTGGGTATAATTTCCCAAAGCTAAAGCATGGAAACATTTTGCCTGGTGCTTAGTTCTGATCTCCACATGGACAGAAAGGGTGGCGAGAGCATGTAATTCCCCCAGGGTTTGTACTCTGTCCTGTTTCTCAGTCCTTGTGCTGCCCGGGGTGCCTCTTTGGGCGATGTGATGTGGAATGTTCAGTCCAAAGTATAGAATGCCTCTTAGCAGGTGTCTTAGTCACTTTCTTGTTGCTGGGGCAAAATACCCAATACCTGCTACTTAAAGGAAGAGAGGTTATTTTGGCTCACACTTTTAGTCCATGATTGGCTGGTGCTGAGGCAGAAACTGGATGGCAGAGGGCCGTGGTGGAGAAGAAAGTGCTCAACTCATGGCAGCCAGGAAGCAGGGAGAGAAGGGAGAAGATGGGTATGAGTGTACACCCTTCCCGCTTATACCCTCAGTGATCACCCTCCCCATCCAGGCCCAATCTCCTAACAGCACAGTTAGCTACCAAACTTAGCAATGGCTGAATCCACTGAGGAGCACAGCACCCCATGATCCAATCACCTTCAAAACATCGCGCTCTCAGGGGACATTTTAGGTAGCTGTAAACTATAACCATAGGTGAGTGAGACTTGCTAAAATAGGTCTTTTAAAAATTTAGCTGGCTGCTTTGAAGGATGAACCTCCAAAAGGTGTAAGGCTTGGTTTTGTTTCCAAGTGCAGATGTAGGGTTTAAGGATTGATGAACAAGACTCAGTCATTTCATTCTGCTATTATTTGGTGAACGTGGATTTTGGAGAGGGTGGTAAAAAGAGATTTTTAGCCCTTCCTTAGGCATAATGTGAAACTCAAAATTTAAAAATGTAAAACCTTTGGAGGGAGGAGATAGTGAGGATAGGTCTAGATTGCTAATACTGTTTGTTGGATGAAGAGAAAGAATAAAAAAGTTGTATCTCACATTATAGAATGCAGATCTTCTCTGTGGGATCCTAAGTGACCGCCTGGCCAAAAAGAGGCAGTCTGTTGCTTGCTTCCTAGGCAAGAAGCCAGGAAAGTTCCTAAAGCTGTTTTTCCCCACAACAGAGGAGGGGAGGGAGAGAGAGAATTCTATAGTTTAAAATCTGTAAGAGGCTTGTGAAGAGAAGTGACCTTGGAATGATTGCTTTTTTTTTTTTAACTGTGGGTAAAATACAGTTTACCATTCAGTTTTGACAAGGTAATGTAGTATGGTTAAGTACATTCATGTTGTTGTACAACAGTGACCACTGTCCATCTCTAGATTTCTTTTAATGTTCCTCAACTGAAAATGTATCCATTAAACACTAACTCCCTACATCCCCTCCTCATTGGTCCCCGGATATCACTGTTCTGCTTTCTGCTTCTGTGAATTTGATCACAGCAAATATTCCCTATAAGAGGAATCATATAATATTTGACCTTTTGTGACTGGCTTGTGTCACTCACCATAATGCCCACTCCTTTGCTTGTTTGTATCCTTTTGTCCCAACATCATTTTTTTTTAAACCAGGAATTGAACTCAGGACCTCACACTAGCCAGGCAGGCACTGTGCTGCTGAGTTGTATCCCCAGCCCCAACATCATTTGTTGAAACCACTATGTTCATATATTTAGTAGAAATCAAACCTCCATTGGTTTGTTGACTTGATATTATATCAGAGGAGAGTTCCTAGAAAATTCTAAATATATACATCATTAACTTAACTGGAGCATTAGTTAACTTTGCTGTAAAGAATGACCAGTTATCCTGTGGAAAAATATTGTGACCTTTTTCTAGACAATGGACTTATAAAAGTGTGTGCCTTTTTCAAAAATTCTCTCTAATACTAAATGGTTACTTTGTTTTGTTCCTAGGCGTGGAAGAGGAGATGGTTTGTGTTACGCAGTGGCCGTTTGACTGGAGATCCAGATGTCTTGGAATATTACAAAAATGATCATGCCAAGAAGCCTATTCGTATCATTGATCTAAATTTATGTCAGCAAGTTGATGCTGGATTGACATTTAACAAAAAAGAGTTTGAAAACAGCTATATTTTTGATATCAACACTATTGACCGGATTTTCTATTTGGTAGCAGACAGTGAGGAGGAGATGAACAAGTGGGTCCGGTGCATTTGTGACATCTGCGGGTTTAATCCTACAGAGGAAGGTAAGTCAGCTCAAGACTTTATCATTCAATTTGAGCTTGCCCTTTCCCCTGCATTTTTAAAAATGTCCTACAAAATATATATCCGTTACACCCTGTAATGTTTTATCTTAGAATAGAAACTTGACATTTGGGAAAAATCCCACTGATGGCTTTGGTCAGTGTGGAGAGAAACAGGTTTGAGAGAGAAAAAGCAGGGAGAGAGAGAGAGAACAGGTAGACAGGCAGACAGACTGACTTAACCATTACAGGACAGAATCTAAATGTCCTAAACAAGAAGGTGACAAGAGAACATCTCTAAATGTTTTACTGAGTTTGAAAAATTAAATCAAACCATTAGCCACTGTAGATACTTGACTATTTTTGACCTATTAAAAAATGCCGGGCTGGGGATATAGCTCAGTGGAATAAGCGCCTGCCTAGCAAGCGCAGGGTCCTGAGTTCGATCCCCAGTACCGCCAAAAAAAAAAAAAAAAAAAAATGATAGTTCTAAAAAATGCCAATTTTTTTTTGTTTCAATCCAACTCTTTAGGTGTTAAGAACTACATTAACTCTTGAAATTAGGTAATTGCCAAGGTTATCAATACTTAGGAAAAGTAAATAGAAAGTAATCATAAAACACAATGAAAAACTACCAAATGGATGCGTTCATTTAGCACAAGTCCTAAAAACAGTGTAGAGGAAGGAAGAGGGGTTGCTCCAGGTTTAGGTTAGAGGGAGTAGAGAAAAACTTCTCAGGAGACTAACTGTAGATCATAGGCTTTTAAAGGAAGTTGTATTTCTATGTAAGTGAAGGTAGGGATACAGTCTTACAGGTTTGGGGACTTGGGGGAAAAAAAAGACTCTAAGATAGACTAGGATTTTACTGGACTGAAGCAGAAGGCTATGAATAAAAAAGACATTTTGGGAACAGCTGCTTATAGAGCTTGAATGAGGAATAGATTTGGGGTGCCTATCTCCAAAACAGCTTAGTGATTAGTAGTCTTAAGAATTTTGTGAGTCTTCTCCAGGTCATTTTCTATAGCTACTCAGCCATTTATTCCTTGTCTACTTCTCTACTTCTTTTTCTTTTTAAACATATACTCAGAATCTGTGTAGGCTACCAATAACCAAATAAAGGTGAACTGGTGTTTGACTTTACTGTCTTCATGGCTGGTCAGCAGTCCCCCTTATTCATGGGAGATGTGTTGCAAGAACCATATTGGATGCTTGAAACTCAGCACACAACCAAGCTATTTATACATTTCCACCCTGTCCATACATAGCAGATTTTATTTGTAAATTAGGCATAGGAAGAGATTAACAACAACATTAAGAAAAGAACAGTTATGACACTGAACTGCAGTTACATTACCACCATCTTACTCTTGCTGTTTGGGGCCATGATTAAATAAAAGAGGGATTACCTGAACACAAACACTATAATACCAGGATACCACAGTAGTTAGGATCAACTATCAAGATAGCTAAATGAGCAGTAGGCAAGTAGCATATACCATGCAGATACACTGGACAAAGGGATGATTCATATGTCAGACAGGTTGGAGCAGCATGGTTCAGGAAAAACTCATGATTTGAAATGCATAAATTATTTATTTCTGGAATTCTCCATTCAATATGTTCAGAGTACAATTGACCTTGGGCAACTGATAATGCAGAACGCAAAATTGCAGATAAAAAAGTCAGATGGGGAGCCAGATATGGTGCACATCTGTAATCTCAGCACTTGGGAGGCTGAGGCAGGTGAATTATAGTGAGTTCAAGGCCAGCCTGGGGTACATAGAGAGTTCAAGGACAGCCTGAACTATGTGGTGAGAGCTTGTCTCAAAAAAAAAAAAAAAAAAAAAAAAAAAAAGAATAAGGAAAAGCTACGACACTCACATTTAAAAGTGTGCATTCCCAACTACACTAAGGAGGGCTGAAGGAATGGGAAAATTTTTAATAAGTATAGTCAACGTCAAAGTTTAGATTGAAGAGAACTTGTAATCATCTGTGAACATTGCATGCTGCTTCCACTGTAGCCAGTGTACAGGCCTGGAGAAGGCCCTCGAAGGGCTGGAGTGGGCCTGGGGTAGGGCACAGGCCCCGGGGAGGGAAGTAGGAAGGGTCGTGGGCCAGCCCTGAAAGCTGAGTGCAGCAGGCGGTGGTTCTGGTTAGCGAAAGCTGGTCCTGGGAGCTCAGGAACAGATCTAGACAGAGCTCTAGTGATGACAAGCCTCAGGAAATTGCTTCATCAGGCAGTTAAGGCTTTGACTGCTCACAAAGGTACTAAATATGTTCACAGAGTGCATGAGCATTGGGGGTATCATTTCTGACTCTGGTTAGACCCTTTTTCTGTTCACATAGATATCTGTATTTGAGTGCAATGAAGGATTTTAAGGTTCAAGTCACATAGCTCACTTCTCCATGGTTGTTACGATAATTGTTAGATTAGACATTACATTAGTTTCACTGTGACATATTTTCTGTGTAAATAACTTGTTATAATAGTTCTGTTGCTGCTGTCGTTCCTTGGCCTGCTGCCTTTTTGATCTTGAAATTGTTTTCGGGGCCCTCAGAGCAGACTTCTGTTGCCACTGATTGCCTGCAAGGCTAATTTGTAGATGTTCTTCCACAGTCCTAAATTTAACAAAGGAAATGAGATGCTCACTTAGAGGATGTGCCTTCTTCAATATGGGCTTCTTAATTTTTGGAAGCCCATTCAAGAGAAAGTAGAGTGGAGAAGCTCCCAAGATAAGAATTTTTAATGCTTATATTGAAGATTAGCTTTTTGAGTTTTAACATCTGGAGTCTGGTCTGCTTGACTACCTTAGATTGAAGGATTCTTATCATTCAAGAGGTAAATGAACACCAAACAAGCTCTGGGAAGAGGAAAATGGATTTGTCAGTTTACCACATCATTGAGTTTGCCAGCACTCTGCTGGACTGTGGGTACTCATCCCACACATATGTATGGGGTGACTAGCTAGGGGGACAGCTGATAAACCTCACAGATGTGGAACTGAGCATTCAGTAGGAAAGGATTTATTATAAGAAACATCTAAAATAATGCATTACATTTGTTGATGAGTGTGTTTGTATATAAAATATTATGGGTATAGATACACTTCTCATTTTCGTAGCATTTGTAAGTTTGCCATTGGTCAAGTGGGGGATATAGTGAGATAATCCAGGAATTCATAATACCTGTTGATAAGCACCCTGCTGTAGAACAGAAAAGGAAAACGTGACTTAATCTCAAATCAATCAAGAAAAACCCAGTTTTAAGTGGCTCTATGACTACTGCTGGTAATATACTGAAAACTTTATTTTCATAGTTAGTGGAACATTTTCAGGGATTTTAGAAGTCAGAATCAGTCACCATATCTGTTTTCATTTTATAAAATTCTGCCAGTATAGGG
Source organism: Dinomys branickii (assembly GCA_004027595.1). Classification (NCBI taxonomy): domain Eukaryota; kingdom Metazoa; phylum Chordata; class Mammalia; order Rodentia; family Dinomyidae; genus Dinomys; species Dinomys branickii. The sequence goes on along the minus strand of PVLD010011925.1, from coordinate 31,626 downwards.
AGTGACAAACTTTTTAAAAACTGAAAAATAACAGTACCTTTTCTAGTGGCAAAACTCTCAAGTCCTTATACAACAAATTAGAAGTATATTTGGGTTGGATGAACTCTTAATTTGTGAACTTTTTATGTTCTCAGTATACAGGGGTAAGAAGCTTATAAGAAAATCCATAGTATGATTAATCAAATTTGATATGTGTGGTTTGTGAGTTGGTTAATCAACAACAGCTGTACTAATCACAAGTCCTTTTTATTTGTTCATTACAGAAAGCTCCAAAGACTTGTTTGCTAATAATTTCTCCATTAAGTTTATGAACTATATGTAAATACAACTGCACTTGATTTTCGATTTTGTTACTAGATTTTTTTACAGCTTGTTCTGGTCATCTCCCCTAAAAAGCCACAGTCAGAAATGTCTTAATTTATTACATTGAAGTATAAGTTGAGTTTGTTGGAATAAAGCTATAAAAGATGAACAGTTCATTAAGTAGTATCAAAAAGCCAAAGCATATTTTATTGTACTCTATAATTTTGGTTTTCAGTGGATTGTAGCAAAGCTATAAAAAGGCTTTAAATTCAACCGCTATTCTTCCTTGGATGTTTGCAGTAGCTGACTTTGCTAAAAATCTTTTTAAAAAATTAGCTTAGTATGGGTGAGTCCCTGGCTTCAATCCCCAGCACCACTGGTGGGATGGGGCACGATATCACATCTACAGATTTGTGTCAAATTCTAAAGAGCACTGCTATTTTACTTCATAATCATATTCTTAGAGATTAATGCAACAACACTCAAAATGTCTTTGTTCTGCCATTAAATTTACCACCTGCTTTAGATACTGTTGCTTCAAGGTGTGCCTCACCACCACTAACCAAACACTGGTGGGTATTTTTGTTTCTATCTGTACCTGTCCCCTGAGCTCTGCGTTCTTCCAACGTTAGAGGGCTGAGTGTGTTTCAGTTCTTGGCTTGAGAATTGACTAATACCACAAGATGATTTTTCACTGTGCTAGTTTTAGGCCAGATGTGGGAAGCAATAGAGTATGCTTGGATATCACAGTCTATGAAAATAACTATCCCTAGTCCCTATGAGAATAACTAATTTTCCCCTGAAAAACAAAAGGAAAGGGGAAAAATCTGACCTGTGTTTTGATTCCAGGAACCTCTCAAAATATCGTTACCATGTTATTTCCGCTGCCCCAGGTGACCACTGCTATTATTGAATACTCTAAATGCTGGCAGGCTGTATCTGTTTTTAAATTCTAGCTCATTGAACTGAATGTGGTTCCTATGAATGCTTTTCTTTAGTAGATTTGAGGGCAGAAACTAGTTTCTTTTGTTTTTCTTGGAAATGAGCAAATTTATTTTTGTTACTACAACCCCAAGGTGGAAGCTCTTAAATCTGCTAAACAAATGCTGGGAAACACAGCTGAAGGGCTGTAAGAAGCTCACCAACTTCAGTAAAGGCCTCTGGGCCAATTTCAGGTTGCAAGATTAGAAAATTGCCCCTAGATTGGTTTTTCTCAAAATGCACAGAATGTAGGGGCTTAGTAAAATTATGTTTCATATTCTTTCCTTTTAGTAAAGTAGATAAGCTAACATATAAGAATATGTATATTATATAATAATATATATGCATATACATAGCTTCTTTTCCTTAAAGCAGCCTTTTTTAATCAGGGCACTTAAAATTTCTTTTTATGGCGGTATAAAGCAGTGTGAGTGCCGTAGATCATTACTGTTCCACGTGGCTCTGTGTATCCATCTTTATCTATACATAGATAGATGTCTGTGTGACTGTGTCTCAGATTAAGAAATGGAACGTATGTACTGCCCCAGAAAGTTTTCTCCTGCCCCTTCCTATTAGGTGAATATTATCTCTTAGTTATTGCAGACTGATCAGACCTGCAATCTCCTAAATAAGTGGATGGCAAAGACTTCAGTAAAAGAGTCAAGTGGTTTGATTTTAGGGCTCCAGGAGAATCCAAACCCTCTAACAGAATTCAAGATTCTCTAGGGGCTAAGATCAAGAACTTTTCTGGGCGGCCTATATTTATTTATTTATCAGAACAAGGATGGGAAATACCAAAAAAAGATGGGAATTGGTATGGAATGACAGGACTTTGGGAGTCCCTACAAGGACTTCTCTAAGTGATACATTATGTTAATTTTGGAGAACTATGTTGTCTCCAAGGAGGCCTTCACCACAGGAGTGAGGTGCCTGCAGTTACAGTCTTTATCTAGTTAATTGAGGTTGGAGCCAAGTGTCCTTAGCTGTGGCCTTGTCTTGTCCTTTGGGGCACCGTGGCTTAATCCACCATTATAGGCTGCTTATCTCCAGACAAGGGGCCTAGCCTTGGACAGACTTACAAGTAAACATGAAAAGCCAATTAGGTAATAGAACGCCTGCTCAGAGCCACTTCATGGTCGTCTCCATCGTCTTCCCAGTAAAGCTTCCCTTCTAAATGTATTTTTTTTTGCTTCTATCACCATAGATTAGCTTTGCCTATTCTTGAACTTCATAGAAATGGAACCATTAAATCTAGCTTGTGTCTCGATGCATCTATGTTTTAGTATGCAGCAGTTCATTTTCCTGTGCAGCAATACATTGTGTGAATATATCATACATGATGGTTGTAGTCAAATGTTAATGGACTCATGTGCTGTTCTCAGTCAGTACAAACAAAGCTTTAGTGAACACATATGTTTCTGGTGGACATCAGTGGTTCTTTGGGGTATATACAGTAAGTGAAGTTACTGAATCATAGGATGATATTAATGAAGTTGCTGCATCATGGTGATGCTCCTTCAACCTTTTAGAGTTTTTAGTGATGTAAACAGCCTGTTTTGCCACTGGTGCCATAGGTTCACCACCGCTGCCATAGGATATATGTTTATTTAGACTTAGTTTTAGTTTCCAAAGTCATTCTGCCAGTTGCTTTCCTACCAGCATTGTTTGAGAATTCCAATTACTCCACCTTTGCGCTAACATTTGGTATCATCAGTCATTAATTTCAGCCACTCTAGTGAGTATGTGGTATGTCACGTAGTTTTAACATGTTTTTCTGAGGACAAGATTCAACTAAAGAGTGTATTTGGTTTGGTGCATTTGTTTTGCTTTATTATTTTCAAGCTACTGCCACAGAATTATCTGAGTATATTGAGTGTCCCTGTTGTGGGGCCCAAGCACCTATGTTTCCAAAATACCACACAAATGGTGTGAACAGCAGCCTAACCTCTGGATAAGAATTACCATATTTGTCAACATTGTTAATGTTGTCTAAGGATTTTTTTTTTTTTTTTTTTTGCGGTACTGGGGATCGAACTCAGGACCCTGCACTTGCTAGGCAAGCGCTTATTCCACTGAGCTATATCCCCAGCCCCTAAGGATTGATTTTAAAGTCTCTTAAGAGTGTTTTAACAATATATTGAGGAAAGTGTCAGGACAAACATGTATCGTTTCTATGTGAAACATATCCAGTATATTGTGGAGTGAGTAAGGGTCTTCAGTGGGTAACTAAGTTGAAGAAACTGCAGATTACTTCACTGACAGTTGTTGCTACTACTGTTTCTTGTTTGCAGTCATTTGTTAGACTTAGCTTCATAAAATGGCCTTTCCTAAAATTGGTGTATTCAGAAGTGAGGAGACGGGCATGTTGGTATGAATGATAATGAACACCCTCATTTGCTAAGGTAGGCGTAGATCTATTCAAAATGCTTATCTTTACAGAAAGAAAGGTTTTACCACACATACCATAACCTTGACCTATTTACCTTCAGTTGTGAACATGAAGGTAAGTCTCTGACAATGGAAACTTTAAAATTTACTCAGCATTTTAAAGCGGACATAGCAGACATAGTCCATTTTCAGAGAAAATCTCTTCTGGGCTCCTGACAAAATCATGAGCTGCCCCACAGCGAGCTCAGCCATTACCTACCTAGTCTGTAGTGGCTACAGATTCAGAGAACATAATACATTAACTTTGCAATATTCTAGTTTACCAATAAGAAAGACTAGGATTGCTTCTTATGGTGCAAATTCTTGTGCTTTTTTTTTTGGTGAAACAACAACAGAAGATTGGGTTTTTGGGTTGTTTGTTTTATTTTACTATCTGAGAATCAAACCCCAGGCCTCAAATATTTTAGAGAAGTGCTCTAACTACTTAGCTACATTCCCAGCCCCAAAAGCAATTATTTTGAATATTTAGAGGTATTGTCTAGAAAAACACAAGTATTATAGTTCCACATAGGATAAAACTATATGCTGTGAGGGCTCATATGTCATGGTATCTTAGTTACTTTTTTCATTTCTGAGACAAAATACCTGACACCCAAAGTTAATGGGGGAAAGTTTTATTTAGCTCACAGTTCGTAGAGGTTTCAGACCATAATCAGTTGGCTCCAAGGCAGGGTGGCTTGGCAGAGGGACATTGCAGTGGAGAAACAGTTCATGGCAGGCAGAAGACAGCAAAACCAAGCAAGGGGCGACCACAGCTCTTCCTGTCCCTCACATCTTAATCCAGGCTACTTAGGGCGGGTAGGACTGATACCCTTAATCCTAGTGCCCTTGATCCTAACACTGCACCATGAATCAGTCCCAGTGCCGCACACTCTAGATCCAGCCACCTCTGAAAAAGCCCCATCTATGACCACGTAAGACTTTGGGGAACACCTAGGCGCAAGCTATAATGCTTGGTTTACAGTTTGTGCATCTCACCAACTCACAATCTGCTTCTCTTTGCTGAAAGCTGATTCACAGAGAACCTTTCTTCAGCAATACCTATTAGCTTTCCAAGTAAATTTCAATTAGGAGTTTGCTTCAGTAGCTTATTAGGCTTTTAATAGCTTTAATTATACTCTTCATGCCTCTTGAATTAAGAAATGGGAATTTTATAGGCATAAGCAAAACCTAAACTAATGTTTGATTCTTAGAAGCGTGATACTAGCATTACTTCGAAAGAGCAGTAAATCAGAAATGCTAGCAAGGCAGAAAGCAGAATGGTCTGTTCTGTTACTTGTAATGTACAATAAAGTATAAATCTCATGCCTTTATAAGGTATAAAAGAAGTTCCTTTTTTTCCAGATCAGTCAGTCATTTAACATCAGGCAGAAATTTTAACTTAGAGAGTATCTAGACTCAATACAGCACTTACATTAAAATATGCAGAGTTGAGTATATAGTTAACATGAGGAGAATTATCCTGAGAACTAGGGATGTTATGGATATTAGGGAAATATTAAGTGTTGGAAATTATGCATTTTGTGAGACAAAGTGGTAGAGTGATCTTCTGTTTCCTTTGTATTAGGCCTTTGTTTGCCAATATTAACCTGGAATGATTGGGGTTACTTTGCAAGGCTGCTTAAAAAGTCTTTTCTCTCTAGAGCTTGCTAATGAGCATGATGGAAGTTTCTCTAGCTCTTGCCTCTGGAAAGTTATTTTTGAAAAACGAACAATTTAATTCCTGGCTTTTCAGAAAATTGAGATCTTGAAGATTTAAAAGAGGTTAAAATACTTTCTTCATCATAGGCGAAGTAATAGAAGGTTAAAAATGAGATGATCCCATTGTGTTAATAAAAGCGGGGTCAAATAAATATATTCCCTCATTGGGCAATTTCCTTTTCAAAATTAATATGGTTTACTCAATTCAATTAATATTCAGCCATCAAATTTAGAAAAAATATTGGAGGAAAAACATAAGCATGGAAATCACTTGGAATCGTTATTATGGGAGTTACAGTAAAAAGCTAGCGCATATAAGATTTTTTTTTATAGGAAAGAGTTTCCGATTATTTTGTTTTGGTCAGAACAAAAACTGAACTAGATTATTCAGTTTTCCCAAGTATACAAAATACACTTGTGAATACAGGCCTGTAGGACATAGAAACTGCTTTCTGATGTTTTTTTCCTCCTCAAATGTTGTATATATCTTCCTTAACTTCATCTTCAAAACATAAATATTTTTCATAATTCTCTTAAATCTACAAAGATTTATTCTGAGGTATGTTTAATCTGTGCCATTTTAGATTCCCTTAAAGAAAATATCTGTATATTTGCAGTTGAAACAAAAAAGTAAAGCATTTCATAGGGCCTGTTGTTTACATCACTTCAACAACAAATATGTATGAGTGCCCACTGAAATCATTATATAATGTTATATAAATGTCTAAATGCATATTTTTGTGTTACTACCATTGTTGTCCTTAACTCCCACAAATAAAAAAAAATTACCTCCTGGCATGAGGATTTTGTTGCATAAATGTGTGTGAGGACTTGACATTACATGAAGCATCATAATGATAAAAAGAACTAAGCCCCACCTCTGTTTGCTCACACCCTATTCTCTCATTGAGAGAAGTTTCTAAACTTCATTAGCATCTGACAGCATTCACAGAAGCAAGTCCCAGACCACCCCAGCAGGTGAATGGGTCTCACAGTGTTGCCAGTGCTCCTTGCTTCAATCTCTCCCTGTTTGCGTGAATTTCTGCCCTGTGACTGAAGCATTTTTTCTCAATATCTACTGTATGGGAGGCACAGTAAGCTTAGTGGTGCTGATCCTTTCTTTTGTTTGCTATTGGAACCCATAGTTGGAGAAACATTGTTTTATTCAGGCTTTACAATTAGTATGTGACCCTCCCTCCTTAAGAGAGAGTTGTAAAATGATTCCCATGGACTTTGTTGTGGTGCATATATGAATCGTATTGTTAAATACTTAAAGACATTATGAAAAGCATGTGGATTTTTAACTATCTAGAGTGATAATTTAAATAGAAGAGAATTCCTTCTCGGCCTTTTGGCTAAGATCAAGTGTAAAGATCTAGAGAAGACAAGTGATGTTTAGCACTTCTGTAGTAAACTGACAGGGCAGATGACCTTTGATTTTATTTGTAGAATATCCATCCCCTTACAACCGGTGAGCATCTTTTATCTAGTGTAATGTAAAAATCTCAGTTTCAACCTGGCCTTTTCTGTTCTAATATAAATGGGCAACAAATGGACGCTTTTTGTACATGAGCATATGCCATTTTCTGCATTGTTTATTGGCTTGTATTTCTAAACAGGTTAACAGAGCATATTCCTTCCGGGCCCTGAAAACTGTACTTAGTTATGTCAGTAATGACAGGGGAATTTTTATGTTTAGATTTGCAAGTTACTTCCTTCTGTACAATTTCTGTTTTTTGTTTTTGTGTTTGTTTTTGTTTTTTGTCTTCTCAAAATGTAATTCAGGGCCTAATAAATTTTTTCTTTGCTGGCTAAGTTGAAGCTGTGAGCTGAGGGAAGAGACAGTGCCTTTGAGAAGCCCTTTCCCTAAACATTAAGAGAACTCAAGTTCACCAGTGCCAGAATTATAAATATATCTCCCTCGTCAGATAGAGGTAAAAGAAAATGAGCAACAAAACAACCCTAGAATAAAGAGAGGAGAGGGGCTCATACTCACAGTAGCTGGGGTCTGTGAAGTCCATGTCATCAAATGGGTCTCCCTGAAAGGGTGGCTTGGCTTGGGAAGCACTTTGTTTATTATTATGGAAAAAACAAAACTGTCTTGCACTAAGATTGTAGAATGCCGTCCTTTCCTACACCCCAAAAGTAATGACTGTCCAAAGCAAGGTTAACCTTGGCTTTCTTTAGAGCTCATGGACAAAACGAAGTCTCCTACTTTTTGTTTTTTTAATTTTTGGTGGGAATGGGGATAGAATCCAAGGCCTCATGCATGCTAGGCAAGCACTCTACTAGTGAGTCACAGGCATCCCTAGTCCTTCTTACTTCTGCTTATTTGAAGACAGGGTCTCATTAACTTGCCCAGGTTTATATCACACCTGGAATCTTCCTGTCACAGCCTTCCAAGTAGCTGGGATTTTAGATCTCTTTGAAAAGCACTAGTTACTTCCTACAGACATAATGCCACATCACTACTATTTGCCATAAGAGACATTGCCATGTTTTTCTCCGTTGTTTTTTTTTTTTTTTTTTTTTTTTGGTATGGAAACAAAAGTAACTCCAAACTTTAAACTAGCCCTGTTTAACCCAAACAATTTCCTTTTCTCGTAAAATGTGATCAACACTGACAGTGCTCTGACATTGCAGATCCTGTGAAGCCGCATGGCACCTCCTTACAAGCACCTGCTGATCCAGCTTTTACTATAAATGCGGCAGCATCCTGCACCCAGGCAGAGCCAACTTCTGCTGCTCTACCTCCTCCATACCAGCTCATCAGCCTCCCTCCACACCCAGAAACTCTTGGCATCCAGGATGATCCTCAAGACTACCTCTTGCTGATCAACTGTCAAAGCAAGAAGCCTGAACCCACCAGGTAAATTGTGTCTGTGTTTTGAACCTTGATTGAAGGCTCCCACCCTCCATACCAGCTTATATTTTAGATTTCTGTTCCTTTATTAATGATTGCTAATATGCAGGAGATTTTCTAATTAAAGACACACAATCTCTGCTACTTTGGGAAGAGAAAAGTTGTAACCCACCGGCCTCTTTTGGAAATCTGGCTACTGTTTCACACTCTTTGTTACAGACTCACAGTATTACTTGCCTAACAGATTTCACTGATTTATAAATGGTGATCTTGCTCCATTTCTTATGTGATTGTAAACCAGCCAAGGGTCATCTTTTGTTTCTGAAGAAGGAGAGGAATACCTACTGCTAGAAGATTTTGAAAGCAAAACGATTCCATTGCAGTGAGTGTGTTGTAGTTGTTTTGGATCTGTGTGAGACATTAATCATACAGGTAAAATCCCAATATGGCAAAGTCTGTTGAATATATAAATTGAGTTTTACTGAAACTTGATAAAATCAAATGCACAGTTAAAAGAAGCTATGCAACTTTCAATTTCATACCTAGCAATGAACCAGCACTTACCCCAAGCTTTGATTTTTTTAATTTTCCGGTATACTTCTTTCTGCTTAAAAATTTGTAGTGCAGTGCTTGACTAAAGGGGCCATAAGGCCTTTCCTAAACCCTCGGTACCTTGCTGTCTCCTTCCCTGTTGTCTTGTAAGCTATACAAGGTTTACCTTAGTCATCTTTGACATTTAATGTTGAGTAGTGAGAAGGCTTAAACAACAGAAGGCGTCGGAGAGCATTGTTTTACTGTTTAAAAAAGAAGCAGGAAAATGCTTAACAGGCCATTAACAGCCATGTGGCCATCAGTGATACTGATGTCAATTGTGTGTATTTACTTATAATGGAAAAGTGGAGAACTGGATATTGCACATGAATGGTTTTTTTTCTTATACTTGGGATGAAACCCAAGGCGCTTTCACACTGAGTTATTTTCCAGCCTTTTGTTATTATTATTATTATTATTTATTAGTATTATGACTTTTTTGGAGACAGGATCTGACTGAGTTGTGTAGGCTGAGCTCAACCAGATGATCTCCTTCCTCAGCCTTCCCAAATGCTCCAATTGCAGGCATGCATCACTGCATTGGGCAGAAAGGTTTTTTTAAATGTCTTATTATATTTACAGAAAAATAGCTTTTTTAATCTGAAAAGTAATTGTTACTGAGCTTGGATCAGCTCTTATTAAATATTTTTTTACAAAGAATTTACTAAGTAATTTCTATACCTACAATTTATACATATTCTATGTATATTTCTATACATAGAATTTATTAAGTAATTTTAATGATCCATACCTTGAGATGATGAACATACCTCATACATTCCAAAATTGTTTTTCTATATATTTGTTATAGTGGGATTTTACCTGTAAGAGCAAGAAAATTATATAAATCAATACTAGTTAATAATACCAAATTCTAACTTGATTGTGCTTGTTTGCTGTGAGTACTTTAAAATCACACACTTGCAACTTTGTTATCTGTACTACTAACTATAAAAGCCAATAGCTAAGTGACAGTTTTTCAGTACATTTTCAATACCTTTGTCTTTTATGTAGTGTTTTCCATTGATTTCACTGATACCATAGCTTTCCTTGTTGCAGTAGAAATTAAGTTCAAAATTATTACCCAGATATAGCTTGTCATTTATATTTTGCTGAAGTGACAGTTGAATAACAAGTACTTATGAAGTATGTACCATGTGCCCACTGTTGTGCTAGCTGCTGTGAAGGCACAAACTAATTGTGTAACATACAGTCCCCTCAGAGACAATTGTCTGTGGAGTTTGCAAGTGAGGTTTGCTAAGATGTCACAAAATGCAAGCATTAACTACTTAATACTTGCACAATAGGTGACTGTTGCCTTGCAAACTCTTGTTCATTCTACAAGACAGCTCCTATGGGAAGCATTTCCCCAAACTTAGAGTTGGATTAAATGTCTCTCCAGGCTGTCATAGCGTGGTGAGTGTGCCTCTGTACCCTTCTCGTGTTGCACTGTTAAAACTGGCTTGATAGCTTTACTTATTCTCCAGTAAACTCCAAGCTGGTGAGAGCAGGAAGCTTTTCTTGTTATGCACTGCACCCCTACTCTTAGCTTCTGCGTTTGAATTAAATAAAGTGCACGTTCTAGGGTGTGCATAGATGATTTAGACATTCTACCCAGGGACAGTGAAAGTATTTTTAAGACAGAGAAAGCACTAAGAAGCTTCATAAGACAGATAACAGTTGAACCACACTACAAGCAAAGGGGAGGTTGCATGAATGTGGTGGGAGGAAGACACGGAAGAGGAGAGACTGATTAGGAAAAGGTTTTGGTTTGGGGCGCAGCAGGACTACACGGTGAGCCTGGTTACTACAGCAGTAGCACCAGTGCCGACTGTATTACTTTCTGACCTTGTAGTTTCCATATCCTGCAGAGACCTAATAGGTTCCTCTGAGTAGGTGAATAACATAAAAACTTTATGTTAAAAATATTGATCTTACAGCAGCATACTCCCATGGATAGATCAGAAAAGAGAGGCTGTAGAATAAAATCCAGTTAGGAAAGTTAAGGGCTGTCAATGACACCTGACACATGGACTTGAACTTGGAGTGGTGGGTGGCGGTCGTGGAGAGAAAAGACTTGGGCCTCGGTCCCTGAATAAGAGTGGTGATCAAAGAGAGGATCAAGCTCGTTGGATTTTGAGCCTAGAGAATCTAGAGAAAGGCATTTCTGTGGTTGCAAGTCAGGAAGAGCAATGAGGCTAAGTTGGATTTGGCTTGGGACATATGGGCAAGGTCATACAGGGATAAATGACCAAGTAGAAATAACCAGTTTGAAAATATGGGACTCATAGTTTGGTGAGAAGGTGGGCATTGTGCACATTCAGAGAAGAACGTGAAGGGATGAAAAAGGAAGATTCTCTTGTGCCATAAGTAGTAAAGGGTCAGGCAGTGGAGAGACAGGGGAGGGAGCTAGTCATTCAAAAAAGGAATAGTGGGAGGAGGAGAAGGAAAATCAGGACAGTACAATATGGTCCTCCGGTACTGAAGGGGGAGACTTTACAGAAGAAATGAAGTATATAGTGCCAGATATTACCAAGGAGTCAGAAAGGGTAAGCCCTTAAAAACAACTATCACAGGTTATTTAAAGGAATTCATCCTTCAGTTCCTCCAGGAGTTTGGACAACATGTCTAGGTAATTCTGCTATTTTGTTTATCACTAAGGAAATGAGTGTGCTAGTATGGTTAGCTTTGTGTTGGCTTATACCAAAATTTTATGATTCCTCAAAATGCAGACACTATAAGTGTACTCAAAGTCAAAATATCCCCACGTGAGATTTCTCAAAGTTAATTATTGTTTCAAGCTGATTAACTCTATGCCATGTATTTTGATCCTTTTGCATAGACTAAGTGTTTGTTAAAGAAAATCAGTAGAAGGGAAGAGACATGAAAGCTATTAACTTGTTAACTCTTTGTAGGTCATAATGAATTTACCCATTTCCAGGTAATCATTTCACTTTTAGTCTTACAGAACTACATATTTGCCAGAGGCAGGTTAAACAGCAATGGATCAACTTTATAAACTGGACTGGTACCAAGTTTTTGCATGCTCTTCATAGGAAATGATTTTCCTCGTTGTCTATACCTCCTCCATTTTGCTTTCTTAGAGTTTTGTAATATCTAATTCTAGTGCCTCAGGGTTATGGTTTTTAATGTGTGGATCTCCTAGGTAGAATTGGTGGTGTGAGCAGGTACAGGACAAGAATTCAAATGCTTCTGGTGGTTTGTGGTGGTGGTTTTGTTGTCTGATACACAATCATAAACAACTAAAAGAATATTTCTGTGTTAAATCTTATGGATCGCTCAAAAATCCTAGTGGAGAAAACATAGATTTTTGATTGCTAAGCTATAAATATGCATACCAAAATTATGTGATGTCTTGACCATGTTTTATTTTGTCATTAACAATTTTTACTTAGAACCCATGCTGATTCTGCAAAATCCACCTCGTCTGAAACAGACTGCAATGATAACGTCCCTACTCATAAAAATCCTGCTTCCTCCCAGAGCAAACATGGAGTGAATGGCTTTTTTCAGCAGCAAATGATGTATGACTCTCTGCCGTCACGTGCTACATCTGTCTCTGTAGACTCCAGCCTTTATAACCTTCCCAGGAGTTACTCCCATGACGTTTTGCCAAAGGAGTCTCCATCAAGTACCGAAGCTGATGGAGAACTCTATGTTTTTAACACCCCTTCTGGGACATCAAGCATAGAGACTCAAATGAGGCATGTATCTATTAGTTATGACATTCCTCCAACACCTGGTAATACTTACCAGATTCCACGAACATTTCCAGAAGGAACCTTGGGACAGACATCAAAGCTCGATGCTATTCCAGATATTCCCCCACCTCGGCCACCGAAACCCCATCCAACTCATGACCGTTCTCCTGTGGAAATGGGTAGTATCCCACATGCAGCCTTAGACACTGATAGTAGTTACTGCATTCCTACAGCAGGAATGCCACCATCACGAAGCAATACCATTTCCACCGTGGATTTGAACAAATTACGAAAAGGTCAGCTCCTGTCTGCTTCTACTCTATTAAGAGGCTAGTGATGGAATAACTGTTCTGATGTTCAACAGGAGCCCTTTTTTTCCTTTAGCTCTGCAGTTACCTACTCATGCAGCCAAAATATTAGAGGCTTAGTAGATCCCTGGCAAGAGGTGTGTGTGTGTCTATGCATATATGCTTGTTTGTGTGTACACGTGTTTTTGTGTGGATATGTGTGTGCATTTGTGTATGTGTGAATGCATACTATACTGGGAGAGCAGTGCTTCTCACTCCTAAAGAGGGCTGGCCTTGGTAGTGCCCTCTTCCTGCCTCAGCAAAGATGTGCCTCTCTCCCACTTTCTATGAATCCTGAGTAGACAGTCTCTCCGCTGGACGGAGGAGCAGGAAGTGGACCAGCCACAAAGCCTGTCCTAGTCCTACCCTTTCCTGTGTTTGTACGCCATTATGGCCACATCTCTGTCACATCTGTTGGGTTCTGTTTCCTTCCTTCCTGCATAAGCAATTTCTATGTTGTGTCTAACAGGTGATAATTCTGTTCCAACGAAGCCATGATTCTTTTTGCTTGTGTGATTATTTTTAAAGCCTTGAGTCTTTGCTCTTATCACTAGTTATTGCTGAAGGGTTTACTTTTCTTATACTATCTCCTAGAACTTACAATCAAAAGTTAACAACTTCGAGAGGGGCAGAAAGTGTGGATTATTTGCTAAGGCCCTTAAAGTCCTAAATATAGAAAGTCTAAGTTCTTAATGCACATGTCCTAACAAAACCTGTTGAAATGTCTGTATTTTGTTACAGTTTTCTGGTTTATAGTCCAGACGGTTGTTTGGTTTTGTTTGTTATTTCTCTGTACTGGGGATTTGACTCGGCTTTGGGTGTGGTAGCCAAGCATTGAGCCACTGAGCTACATCCCTAGTCTTTCTGACTATCTTAAAGAAGATGAAAAGTTACTGTAGCTTTAAAAATATTCTATCAGTAACTTATTTAACTCTTCAATATCAATTTCTTAGTCTCTTCTTGAAGTGACTGTGTAACCTGGTTATGAATTAGTGAGACAGAAAAATCCATGGTAGTGAAAAAAAAAGAGAGAAAATTAGAGTTACTCTTTCTCATCGCCATCTTTATATCTGTTCCTCGTATCATCACAGGCCTAGAAATTCACTTTCCTCCATAACTAGGTATTGTTGTTCATTAGCATATGAGTGTGCATCTGTATTTTATGATGGTTCTGTGTGCCAAGTTCAGATACTACTATTCAGTGGTCTTTCTTTTAGGTGTGTGTGTGTGTGCAGTTATGTGTATAAAGAGGAAGGAGAATAGGTCATTCCTGATTACCTCGAGACCTTGCAAAGATGGGAAGAAATGCTGATAGCTTGTTCTTTATTCTAGATGCTTGTTCTCAAGACTGCTATGATATTCCACGAACATTTCCAAGTGATAGGTCTAGTTCGCTTGAAGGCTTCCATAACCACTTTGTAAGTATAATTGCCCTTGGCACTGTTGAGAGTATTTCACTGTCAGAATTTTCATGCTGCTTAGCTCAAGACTAAATGAGATGATGAAGTGAAGGTACCTCCAGGTCCACATGGATGGGGGTGAGAATTGTGTTTTCACATTTGACAGCAGTTTTTGTTTCTTAAAAGAAATGTATGTGTGTTTTAGAAAATCAAAAATGTGTTGACAGTGGGAAGTGTCTCAAGTGAAGAACTAGACGAAAACTACGTCCCAATGAATCCCAATTCGCCACCACGACAACATTCCAGCAGTTTCACGGAACCAATTCAGGAAGCAAATTATGTGCCAATGACACCAGGGACGTTTGATTTTTCTGCGTTTGGAATGCAAGTTCCCCCACCTGCTCATATGGGCTTCAGGTCTAGCCCAAAGACCCCTCCCAGAAGGCCAGTTCCTGTTGCAGACTGTGAACCACCCCCCGTGGATAGGAACCTCAAGCCAGACAGAAAAGGTAAGGAGGGCATGACAAAGAAAGGACTGGGAGAGCATGTAAAGTCAGTTCTGCACTTCCCTGTCACTAAACAGAAGCTGATTGTAGTCCGGAAACTCCAACATATTTCCTATTACTTCGGCCATCAGTTTAAGAGAGCAGTATGGTCATTTATAGGTTAAAACAGACGACGTGTTGATGCCCAGGTGAGATTGCAAAGTAAAAATACTTACAAGGATTAGCAGGCAACAGGGAGAATTAGCAGAAACAGTATGCTTGCCCCATCTAAGTGAAGTAACTGACTCCTGCTCTGCTGTAATCTTTGTTGATTTGTGAAACCATGGGCTCACATAGTCAGACGAGTGAGAGATACATATAAGATGCCATAGGTGTTAGCTCTGGAGTTTTAAAATTCTATTTATTTTTTTAAAAACACTGCAGGCTAAAACATATTTGCAAACCTGATGTTGCTTTCCGTTGCTGTTTTGTAACCTTGTTTCCAGAGTATATGTTGTCAAAGCACATACAAAATAATTAATGTACTGGACATAATTATTGAAAAATAATGAGAATGTTGGTATAATCCTTTCCATTTACTTGTAAAACAACTTTTTTATTTTAAAGAGAATAAAAAATAAAAAAGAACATTGAAAATGGTGTAGAACTTCAAAACAAGATGATAGGAAATCAACAATGGTTATTATATTTGCATATTGTTATCTTCAAAGTAGTTGTTCAGATTGAGCTAATAGGCATGCAAAATTGATAAAAAAATTAGTCATTAAGTGTTCCTTTCAATAAACCAACTGAAATTAGTAGTACAGATATCTTAGGTATCTTGTGTGTGTGTGTGTGTGTGTGTGTGTGTGTGTGTATATATATATATTTTCTCTTTCTTCTTTCTTTTTCTCCTTTCGCTCATCCCAATTGTTCCTTCCCATTGAGCAGTTTCTTTCCCTTTCACTATATCTATTGTACCTTTTGGGTTTTATTTGCTCTTTCAGGTTCTTACACTAAGGAGACAGTATGATGTTTATGCATGTGGGTCTGATTTATTTCACTTATGAGTATGGTCTCTAGTTGTATCCATTTTATCTATAAAAGTTTTGAGTTTACCTTTCTTTATAGTTGAGTAACACTCCATTGTATAAAAATACCACATCTATTTTATCCATTCCTCAGTTGATGGGCATTTGGGTTGTGTAAAACAACTTTTTAAAAAAATATTTTGCCTTGTGTGGGGGAATGAATAATGCTTATAATCACTTAGGACATAGTGGATTTCCTACATAATATTGCATGATAAAGGAACACGGTTTGTTAAGAACTTTCTGTAAAAGGAACTTTTCAGACAAGTAGGGCAATATTAAGTTTTTAAAATTTGGATTTAAGTCATCTAAATACAGACAACTGTGGTGTTGCAGTGTGCTGTTAGTGTAGCTTAATCTTGACAACCGAGTAAATTAAGTGGGACAGTTTCAGGCTCACTGGAGGGGATTTCAGCATATTTGAAAAGTCTTACGTGTTAAAAGCAGTTTCTTAAGAACATGTGATGTTCATGTATATTTCTTATTTAGTTCAGGCTTAGAGCATTATATTACTAATTCTGAGTACTAAGTTCCAGTTCCTGGGGACAGACTGAGACTCGGCCCGTTTTAAGGCAAGGGGTTTGATTTGATTTTTTAATAAATCAGGATATACCTGTGCTGAAACAAGAGCATAAGCAGAAACTGAGGCAGTTCCGCGGGAGCGTTACAATGTCTTGTTTTCTCTCTCTCTGCACCTTTGTCTCATGGGAAGTCTTTGCTTTGGAGTCTTTCACATTCTTTTCATCTTTTCTGTTTTCTTCTGCGTTGTGTCCTTTAAGTGGGCTTTTGCTTGCTGAGCACATTGGCCTACAGCGCCCTCTGTGGTCTTGATTCAGCCTCTTGGCTTCTTTCTACAAACACTGGCAGCTTCATTGCCAAGTTCTAATCGCCTCATTCATTATTTATTCGCTTCAGCTTCTGATTGCTTAGAGACGGTTTGATTGGTCTAATTAGGCTTTGCACCCAGGACACGTGATTGGTGGCAGGCTACTGTTGGGTCACGTGTCCACCTTTGATCCCATAATCAGAAAGAGACGTGTGTCAGACCCATAGCCTCCCTGGGTTCCCCAGCAGCGGGGCTGCCCCCAGGCTTCCTCTTTCATAATGTTTCCTTTTGCTTCTCTTTGTCTTCGTTTATCTCTGACTCCATTTTAGACCTCATTAGTCTATTAGTCACTTTCTTCCTAGCATACAGTATGTGATAGTGTGTTTGGACATGTACACTTTTTTTTTTTTTTTTTTTGCGGTACTGGGGATCGAACTCAGGACCCTGCGCTTGCTAGGCAAGCGCTTATTCCACTGAGCTATATCCCCAGCCCCGGACATGTACACACTTATGATCGGTCTATAGATCACCAAAGGATAGAGATGTGAGTGCCATGAACTCTAAAAATAACTTCAAAAATATTAAATTGGCACTTTCCTTATTTTTGTGTAGTTAGTTCATGTTAGCAGTTGATCTCTATTATTTTCTCTATTCTTTAACCCCAGACTTCACAGTTTTTCATCTTGAGGTCTCACGTAAATGCAGAAGTGGTACAGTTTGGAGAAAGGTACCAGCCTGTGTTGGCTTCAGCTCACGTGTCCCACATGATTACCCATTATTTTGTGTATCTATCTTATACTGTAGCTCATAAATACTACATTATGGATAATTATGCTTCTGTGTCAATACAGAAGTATTGTGTAGGTTACTACACGAGGGATGACTTGTCCTAGTTGTTCAGAGCAACCTGAAGTGACTTTACAGTAGAATAGATCAGGCTCTTGGTCACTTGGAGATTATGTTCATACCTTTAAAAATTAAACTTAACTGCTGGGGAACAGGGGTTGAGGGAGTAGTTAAGCAGTAGAGTACTTGCCTAGCATAATAAGGCTCCAGGTGTAATCACCAGCACCACATATATATACATACATACATACATACATACACACATACATACATACACACACAAATCAGTTGAACTGTTCAGAGACCATCCTGAGCTAATTGGTCAGAGTGGATGGTGTATTTGCTTAGATACAAACTGAAGTGAGAAAGAAGACCCAGGTTGAGATACCCATACAATTATTGGCAAAATCAAGAATAATTTTAGCAAAACTGTAGAGTTTGCTAAAACTACAGTACATATTGTAAAAAAGGATTTGGCTTTTCTTTTTTTTTAGTATAATATACTTTTAAATAAATGTATAGGAGCGGAAGCATGAGAAAATATTTAGGACAAACTTTACCAGTTTAGTTGGTAAAGTTACAGCAGTTCAAAAAAGCCTAGACTAAAGCCTGGATTCACACCATAAAACTGGGTTTATTCTTAAAAACATAAACTGTAAAAAAGTCTTTATTTGATCATTAAATTATTCCCATTATTCATAGCATCAGGTAAATATATTTGATCATTAAATTATTCTCATTATTCATAGCATCAGATAAATATTTTAGTTTCAAGTTCTGTGACATCAAATGATAACAAGCTCTTATGAACTAAAACTCAAGAAACTTCTGTGAAATATGGCCTGATTAGTGTCACGCCCTCTTACAACCCATTCAACACCCAGTATAACTGGCAGAAGGTTCTACAACAAACAAGGACATTCTAATCTTGTTTATGCCTCCAGTTTTAGACATCAGCTGCTGTAGACTGCAGTACAGATGAGCTTTTCAAATACTTTGGAGTAACTGAAGCTGCAGAAATACGTAGACGCTCTGAATGCTGACACCTCATGTATTATCAAAGGCCTCTGTGCCGCCTGGTGTGGGTGCTCTGTTTTCACCGCCCTGTCTCTGGCGCTGTTGTGATTGTTTGGAACCAGCGTGTGCATGTGGGAAGAGAAGAACCTTTGATGCATGGTGTGACGTACTTGGAAAGCAGATAAGTTGCTGGAAATGTAGGACAGGTTATGTTTCGAGTACTTCAATTCAAAGTTGCATTATTTCTAATGGAAAAGTTATTTTGTAAAATTTGGGAAATTTCTGGAAGATATCTGCTGTGGCATCTCTAGAACTGTTGTGCACACCTATCATATTTATTGCTTACCTTGCCTAAGCCGTACTATCCCTGTCCCATCTTCTATGTAACATAGCTGCTGTGTAAACCCCAAATACTCTCTGTATGTCTCCTTTTGTGTGGCTTTGTCCATTCATGCCTTTTGGTAATATTTGTGAACCTTAGTTTTCGTACTTGCTTTAAAAAGCAGTATAAGGTACCTGTTTTCTATCCTGGTTTGGTTAAAGTATGTTCAGATCTGAGTCCTTACCTGCCAACATCTGGAAGCACAATCCTAGGGTGTTTCTTCCCTAGATGAGTGTTTTTTAGGGATAATGATGTATTTACTCTAAACATTTTTTCAAGAGAACCCTCAAAGACATTTTTTAATGCAATTAAAAATTGCCATGTTTTCTTAAAAGCCACATCTACACAATAATATATATTTGAGGATGAATGAATGATACCACTAAATTCGACTAGATTTTGATGATCAGCTGTTAAAGTTCATATCTAAAATCCAGTTTTTGGATTAAAATTGTTACAGGGTACATTTTTGTAGCATAGGCTTATTAATATGTAGGGTTTTTCCCTAAGTATTATTGACATTCAAGAATGATTATCATTATTATGTTACTATGTGCCTCTTTGGACAGTGAAACCATGACAGCAATTATAAACATTTTCATAGTACTCTTCCTTATTTTTGTTGGAATTAGCAAAAGACAAGTTTTTGAATTACTTCTCTTTATTCTTGATTTTGGTGATGCCCCCTAGAAAGAACAGCATTATCTATAAAACTTGTGGAAGAGTCAATAATGTAGGTGACATTAAATCTATAATAATAGAGAAAACTGGGCTGGGGATATAGCTCAGTGGAATAAGTGCTTGCCTGGCAAGCACAAGGTCCTGAGTTCGATCCCTAGTACTGAAAAAAAAAAAATTAAATAATACAGAAAACAAAATTTCCATGCTAAATTGAATTAAGTTGAATTAACATAAACATTGCAAATTAGTATACTTACTAGTATATCTGGACTTTTAAAAAATGATTGCATCTGCTTAGGTGAAATGCAAACCTCATGTGACTGTCTTGGCCATACTTGAGATGACCAACTTTTGAAAAACATCTAGTTGTCCCTTTTTCCTTTTAAAGGACAAACAAGGGCTGGGAATGCAAGAGCCCTTGGTTCAGTCACCAGAATGAGGGACGGGAGGGGGGAGGACAAACAAAAATAGGTGAGTATGAGATTAAATACCAGCTCCAAGAGAAAGGCAGTTAATTCATTACCAGTCATTCATGGCAGATTCAGGTTAACAGGGCATATGCTTTGTTATTTTTTTGTTTTGTTTTTTTAAATAAAAGTACAAAAACATACGAACAAACAGACACCAATTAGCATAAAAAATAGTACAGTCACAACTAATCTACAGACAAGGTGACATGGTCTCAACAGTGGTTATTGCTTTATCCATTGATATCTTCGAAGTGTAAATATATGAACCCATATACAGACATGCAAATTTAGTCAGACAATTAATCTTCTCAACGCCAGAAAAAACACAAAAACCAAAAATCCAAAGACAAAAAACAAAACAGGCAAACAACAACAACTACAAAAAAAAAACAAAAAACCACCAATAGGGCGTATGCTTTGTTAGGCATTATGTCTCCAAACTCAAGGAAAACGTCGCTTCCCTGAAGAAGCACACAGTCTAGCAGAGGAGGTAGAAAAGTAAACACTTTATCGTAATTACCAAGGAAGGGGTTGTGGTTGAGGTAAGCTTTGGCACTTTAAAGAAAGCTCCCTGAGCACAGTCTGTGAGCACGTCAGAGGCAATTAAGGGATGTTAGAGGGAGGCAGGTGATGCAGGAGCTTCTCCTTAGAAAAACAACATCTGAAGATCCTTTCACAGAGAAGGGAGATGAGACTGCCTCACAGTCATGGGTAACTGGGTAGGTGGCCCAAGAGGGTGGGAGGGAAGGAGGAAAGGAGGAAGGAACCTCAAATGCCTTGCAGGTGCCTGCTCCCAAGGGGGTTATAATCCATGCTAATGAGTTTACACTTTATTCCGAGCGCACCATTAAAGGACTTTACGCAGGCAGGTTACGTAATCAGGTTGGCTCTGGAATGCTCCTTCCGGTTTAAGGAGAAAAACAATAGAGAAAAGGAACTGTACTCTTCCGTGTAAAACGTTATGAAGATCCTGCCTTCTGCTTCATTTCCCTTAGGGAGTACTTGCCCGGTTCTCCAGATGCGGGCTTGAAGCTGTGCTTGGGGGAGGATCAAATGGGAACGAGATAACAAAAACCCCTTTTCTGGCTCCTCAACTTGGGGGACTTGCAGTGACAGAAAAACGTGAAGTACACACTTAAGAGAGGAAGAGGGAAGAAACAGACGGACATCAGACCCTCAAATTGTAGGGCTCATTCAGAGAGCTCCCTGCATTGGGCTCCCCGATCTTCACTTTGCATGAAGGGTGGGGCTGTGCACCGTGGCTTCATCTTTCAGGACGTCACTGTTTGAAGAAGAAAGTACTGATTCGGTCTGATGGCTGTTCTCTTGGAGTCAGTTCCTTGAAATAACAGTCATCTCATTGCTTCTGATGGTTTTAGTAAGTTTTAAGAGTGAAAGTGCCCTCCTGCATGAGAACCCAAAAGGTAGGAGAGCAAAGCCGGGAGGCTTGCAGATCGCTCCATGAGTACTTCTGCTTCTGAGTAGCCAGTGTGTAGATAGTAGAGGTTTCTCTTAATGTCACTCAATTAGGCTGTCACGATGAGATTACAGAGCAATACAACGGGACAGTGCAGACCAAGACTCCAAAACGAGGCTAGAATTGATTTCTTTTAACACCATTTCCAACACTACCTCTTTTCCGTTGAATGAGAATGTACAGATCATTTGACTTCTATTAGCATTAATTTTCATATTTTAAAATGTAAAATTAGATAATCTCTAAATGAGAATACTGTTTTAAAATTCTGTAATTCTGTGATATGTAGTGAAAGAATACAGATTCATGGGGGAGACAGAATTATTACCAAATCAATACCTGTGTTATTTTACAAATGATCATAACATCAAAGTGCAAATTAACTTATGCTTCATGATCAGTAGGGACCACTTCACCTTTCTGCTTCTCGACACTTTATTATAAAATGTGCTAACATCTGTTTAATAAAAGTTTATCAAGTGAGTAAAAACAAAAATACTCTGTGTCCCACATGCCTTCAGCCAATAGAGGAATATGATGAAAGAAAACAACCTCAAGTGTTAAAGTATTCTTAATTTGCAGGGCGGAAATTTGGCAAAACCAAAATAGCTTCAGCTTACACACAGTCATAGATTTGAATTTTTTCTTGGTTGTTTCAAAATAAAATTCAAGCATTTGGATTTTTATTAAATGTTGACTAAATATTTGTCTGAAGGTGTAAAGACTATGAAAATTTTTTTTTCTTAAACTTTTAATATTTCAAACCATTAAAACTAGATTTGAACCAATCTGTGATATTAGGTAATAAGAGTACTAAGTTTAAAGAACGATACATTTGCTTCGCCTGGCAGAGATTCCTGTTTAGTAACAACAAACTATTATGTTTTCTTACAAAATAAAATTAATACCGGGGGTAAGAGAAAAAACAGAATCTGAGATGACTCTTAAGACATCCACTGCAGCAACTGGTAATATGAGGGACAGGAGGGTTTGTGGTGGGTCAAAGAGGAGCTCAGTTCTGAGCATGTAGTTTGAATGCTTGAGGACCATCCACACAGATGTTGGTAAACTGTTAAAGATCTAGGTTAGAAGTTTACGGGAAAGACCTGGACCAGAGATTAGAATTTATAAGATTGAACTCTAAATTAAGGAGCAAATTCCATGATCCAGAGATTGACAGTCCCTCTAAGAGTATAGCACCCTACTCAGAGATGTTTGCCAAATTACGCTGCATGCTTTGTTCAAGCCTAGTCCAGAGAAAGTTAAGTGGGTTAAACGTAAAGGTGGATGGAGGCTCAGAGGGATCAGTGTTTGCTCTCATTTGTGGGATCACTGTATTACATGCATATTACTGAACTTTGCTCATTTTTATGCTTGCTGTAGTATTACTCTTTTTGGTTTCTTCTACAGTCTGAAACCCATTGAAATTATTAATGCACAGAGAGTAGAGGAGGAGATATGGCTTATCTGTTGGATTTCCTCCTTTCTCTCATAAGTGATCTGTGGGCTGCTGCTATGTGAATGTGACTTTTTTGTTTGTTTGGTTTTTTTGAGACAGGGCCTTGCTATGCAGTTCAGGCTGGCCTTGAACTCACTATGTAGCCCAGCCTGGCCTTGAACTTGCAGTGATCCTCCTGCTTCAACCTCTCAAGTGCTGAGACTATATGTGTATACCTGGCTTTGGTTATGACATTCATTTCTATTTGCAATATAAATGCTAATTTGAGTTAGGAAGGGCATAGCGAAATAAAGCTAACGAAATACCTGTGACACAGTACAATTCAGTACAACATTCCTGTATTATGGCTTTTTCCCAAAATATCAACCATAAGCCTTTCATGGAGCAGAAAACACATACAAATTTTACAAATAAATGATTTTTTAAAAATCCTACTTAATATATCAGATTTTTACATTAAGAAAACAAAGAGATACCCTGAAAAAGGAGCACCACTTTAGTGTCCTGGAAAAAGAGGGTAGAGGAGATGAAATGGAACTCACACCCAAAGCTCACTGATTTCATGGATCCCTTTTTGCCTTCTGTGTCTCTGGGTCATGTGATGTCTTTGAACATGACTCAGTCTGATTGAGCTTCTTCTCACGGTCACACTTCACACTTACCTTTCCTTGTGACTGTCAAGAATACACTAGTTGTGAAAGTGAAAAGGCCTTCAGAGATCCGTAATGATTTATCTATTTAACATTTAAAGCATTACAAATGAGCCAGGCATGTTGGCACATGTCCATAGTCCCAGCTGCTCTGGAGGCTGGGTCAGGGAGAATGCAGGTTCCAGACCTGCCCGGACAACTTGTGAGACCTTGTCTCAAGTAAAAAGAGTTGAGTAGCACAGTGGAGTAAAGAAGTCTAATTCTGGCACTGCCAGTCACCATTTTGTGTGGCTCTTGTGTAACAAGAAAATCTGGTTTAGTTTTACTTCCCTTTAAGATGTTTGGGAGGGTTTAATGAATCTGTAGTATACCTAGTGTAGTATACCTAAGAAACCCTCAGTAAGTGATCATGGTTAGTGCCTAAGTGTCACGGTACTTATTTCTTTTTTTTTTTTTTGCGGTACTGGGGATCGAACTCAGGACCCTGCGCTTGCTAGGCAAGCGCTTATTCCACTGAGCTATATCCCCAGCCCCTGTCACGGTACTTATTTCTCCAGGCAGCCTCACAGTTGTGTTGTAACTTGAGAAATAGGAGACATTGATTAATAAAGCAGTGATAGATATTGCTAGGAAAGAGTTTCACAAGGACTGAAATTTTAAAGCTGTGTGTAACAAATAGAGAAGACAGTGGTCTAGGCGGAGAGCACAATTCAGGAGAAGAACATGCTTTAAAAAGCATTGTCTTATTCTGGTGGCTCCTCCCACATTCCCCATGGCCTCGTGAAACTACTGGTACCAATTCTGTGTTGCTTATAAATTCATTTGGTATCTTGGAGAACAATTGATTGAACAGGACTTGAAAGCAACTGACTACTGCATTAGGCTCTTCTCACGTAACAGGGCCATTAATTCCTCTTACCGTTTCTTCTCTGTCCTTTTTGGTTTGAAGATCGTTCTCCTAGCTGGAGAAGACTAAAACAAGATAGGCATAGAGTTTCTGTTTTTATCTGTTCAGATTACTCTCTCTTCCTTCACAAAGAGTAGGTTTTGTTCTTGCCTTGTTTTTCTTTCTCTAAGCACAAGTTTTAAAAGAGTCTCCTTGTTGTTTTTGGTAAGCCTATGATCATTCCGGACCACAGCCAGCAGGCCAGTATTCATACAGGCTTGGAGAACTTTCTTCTTGACCTCAATTACCTGCTTGTTCCCTGTTACTACTTCAATTTTAAAAGTTCTTTTTCAGAACCATACTGACAGATCATTAGTGTTTTAAGACCAAGTGAAAGTGGTCAGAGGAGATGACTTTTAAAATACAGCCCTGAGGTTTTATGCCTAAGGAGTCAGAAAACGGTACTATTGCTAACGCAGTCAGAGGTAGAAATGCGGCATTGGTTTGGAGTAAGGATGATCAGCCTCAATGGAAGAATTGGAAGGACAGTTGGAGATGACCTGTCTAGCAGTTGAAATGAGAATTAAAGAAAACGGGAGGCTGGACATGGTGGCACACATCTGTAACCCCAGTAGTCTTGAAGGCTGAGGCAGGAGGACAGCAAGCTCAACCCCAGCCTGGGCAATTTAGAGACTTAGTGAAACTTGTCTCTAAATTTTAAAAAGTGGGCAGTGTAGCTCAGTGCAAAGGTCCCTGGGTTCAACAGTCAGAAAAGGAAAAGTGAGAAACCATAACTAGGTAGAGATAGCAGCCAGTCAACTTAATTAACCATAAGCACAGATGAGATACTGTACAAATACATATATAGTCATCTTCAGAAGATAAACAGTGAGAAAAATCAGAAGCTACAGAACTAAGGAGAAAGAATCTTTCCGGAAAAAGAGGAGAGGGAAGTGTAGCTCCCTGAGTAAACACCAACAAACCGAAGTGATTCTAAAAGCACTTTGTTACTATCACATATTGCATCATCCAGTGCGAATGTCTGGCCCGTTCAGTTAGACGTAGCGCCCTTGGGCACATCCATGCCTACCTCCATATATATAGCTACACACGGGAGTGCAGCAGCGAGCACCTTTCTTCTTTTCTGTAACTGTGTTACTCTGGGACTGTGTCATACAGAATGTTACAAGATCTCAAACTAAACTGAACTGTTCAAAGCTGAGCCTCAGATACTTTCCTAAGATTGTCTGTACCTCAAAAGGGGTAGAGGTGAAGACACTTTGGTCCGTGGTTTGGAAACCCTGCTCCAGCCTGTGGGAGGCCGAAGGAACCCTTAATCCTGCCGGGCGTGAATGTTATGACCCGAGGAAATCATGGTGTTTCATCCATAAAAGGAAGCTGAGTTTGATCAACGGGGCTTCTGGTGCTAAAATAAATTAATTGTTTCCCACGAGTGAAACTTACCCCTTGCTTTTGCCTTTTTCAAAAAGTAGTGCACTGTTGGCAGGCGCTGTGGAATTTAAAAGCTAACGTCTCCCTTTGTTTTCATGAAAAGTGTCCTGTCACTGTGGGCTTTGGCAGCATTTGGGGTTTAGAAAAGAGATTTTTACCTGGAATTCAGACACTCACAGTTTAAACAAAAGCCACCTCATTTCAGGGTAAACTCAGTATATAACTTAAAAAATTGGTAAATTAGAGAATTTTCTTTTTTTTTTATAAACTAGGCAATCCCATTTTAAGAAACTTTTAAATTTTGGTAAGATGCTAGGTATCAGCTTTTAGCCAGAAAATTGTATTTTTGCCACCTGGTAGATGTCAACTCTACTTGACGAATTCCAAAAGGAGAGCACAATTTGGTTCCTTTGAGAACAGGGAAGCTTGAATAGCTAATTCAAGTGATGCTGCTACTCTGGTGTCTACCTTTCTAGTGGGAAAAGTTTTGAGACCAGCATATGGGTGTCAACCCAGTGTTCTATATGGGTTTTCAGCAGCACTTATCAGTGGCAGAGATGAAAGGACAGAAAAACGATGGTAACTGAGTTTATGTTAAGTACTTACATTGAAGGTTAGACGATCAGTAGTAGCAGAATATAAATATCTAATTCTTACAGGATGAAGCCACTGAATATCTAGGAGAAACAAATCAATGTTGGTCATGGTTTGGGTTTTATATTAGCAAATGTTACAGTGACCACCTGCTTCTCCCCAAGAGCTTGGATCAGGAGGTACAGAAATAGTCAGACTTCTGTTTGAAAAACATCTCTACCAAATTGGAGAAGTAATGTAGGGAAACAGGCCTTCACGCTTTCTCACAAGAAACCAGACTTCAAAGAAAGATGTAATTGATCTCAGACAGAGTGACTTTATAACTTTTCTAAACATGTTAGAAGAAAAACTAACATGGCACACGCTTTTCCTCCCTTCCTTGTGTAAAGCTAACTAACCAGACTCCTTATCCCACTGAACCCTACGGTCTTTACACCCTTTCTTATTACGCTGTTGCATGCAGCCTGTCCTTCCCATTATGCAGAGCATGAGTGGTGTACAGGAGACTAAAATATTTCCTGTAGTTTTCTGTTTTATGCTTTTGGGATGTGGTATTTCTACACAGGGCTCTATCGATTTTTTTTTTTTTACAGAATCCATTTTCCAAATAAAAAATAACATTATATTAAGAGAGTCTTCTTTTTGCCAATTAGGTCAAAGTCCCAAAATTTTAAGACCCAAACCCCATGGTTTAGAGCGAACTGATTCACAAACCATAGGTGACTTTCCTACAAGAAGAAAGGGTATGTACTTTAGCACCGCATGCTCTATGGGACATTGGGAATTTATTTACTGTGGAATGTTTTTTCTTGAAGAGAAAAAAACCAGCCTTAAATACTACTACTGCTGTTGTAAATAAAGTTTTCCTGCATGTCATTTCTAAAGTCAATGCTTCCCATAATATGTGATGTCTAGTTATTACGCCCTTAAAAGCAGCATGTTACATATTTGATAATGTGATGTTCAGTCTTGTCCTTTTGCATTTATTCCTTTAACTTTTTAGACAATAGTACATTGTTTTCTTTAAGCTTATTAACTGCTTATGAGTTCTAGTTGTCTCTTACCTTTATGTGTATATATGTATAATATATATATGTATTCTATCCTGAGATATCATAAAGAATTATTTCTATGTATTAATTGTGCCATTACTTAGAAACTGACAGCTAAACTGCTGATAGCCTTTGCATGTCAAAAAAAAAGAAATATTAGCTAAGCATTGTGTTGCCCACCTATAATACCAGCTACATGAGTGGCTGAGGCAGGAGGGTCACAAATTTGAGGCCAGGCTGGGAATGAACTTACCTAATTTTTTACAAATTTTTATTATTTATTTATTTGGTGGTACTGGGGATTGAACTCAGGGCCTTGTGCCTGCTAGGCAAGCACTCTTCCACTGAGCTATATCCCCAGCCCTATTATTATTATTAGGCTTTTTTTTTTTTTTTTTTTTTTTTTTTTTTTTTTTTTTTTTTTTTTTTTTTTTTTTTTTTTTTTTTTTTTTTTTTTGCGGTACTGGGGATCGAACTCAGGACCCTGCGCTTGCTAGGCAGGCGCTTATTCCACTGAGCTATATCCCCAGCCCTTTTTTTTTTTTTTTTTTGGTTTGTTTTTTGTTTTTTTGTTTGTTTGTTTTTTGAGATAGGGTCTCACTATTTAGTTCAGACTGGTCTTGAACTCACTATGTAGCCCAGACTGGCCTCCAATTTACCAAGACTTTAGCTCAAAATAAAATTTAAAAAAGAGGATGGAGATATAGTTCAGTAGCAGAATATTTGGCTGGCTTGTATAAGACCATAGTTTCAATTCTCCATACCTTAAAAAAAAAGTGAAATTTTAGGAATTAAATAATATAGCATTCTCTACACATCTATTTTTAAGCATATAGACCAGGAAAATTATTTTAATTGAATTTAATAAATGAGTTTAATTTTCATTGTATTTGGTTATAAGCCTGTGGAATCTGTACAGTCCTTTGAAATGATAGCCTATTTTGAATTTGATGATAGTTATAGCATAATTGACTAAAATTACACATAGATGGAACAAAGACTAAGGAAACCTGGACAGATGAAAATCTTTCTTTATAGTGTCAAGATGAAACATAACTAAGATATTTACCAATACGTTTAAACAGTCTTCTAAAATATAATTGTTATTAACAAATACTAGTGTTTTAGGTGTCTTGCTCACTCCATACATTTCTGAAAAATGACTCAGTCTTGACATTAAGAAAAAGGCCAAGAACTCTGTAATACATATTAAAATATGCAGTAGACAGTTATTTTAATAAAGACCCTTTATTTTAAAAAATTGAATAAAACTATTAATATTTTGTAATTTTATTTGATAAAGATGTTACTTTAATTAAACTACAACTTGAGGTGATTACTTAATTACAGCTATTTCATTTATCTTTTTGCTTGTTTCCAGATTGAGCGCAAATTATTTTTAAAGATTTGATCATTAATCTTGTGTTTTCAGCAAAATTTTATTTTGGTTTTAGTGGAGTTTTAAAAATCTTTCCTGTGCATCATTTTGCATGCGTCCTCATCTAACTGATGCTTTGATATGGAAAAATAGGAATGTTTTCACTAGATGATGAATATCCATATTGAAGATAAATTAGTACAACAATGAATTAATAAAATAATGAAACATATAAATCAAGCCAGTGTAAAGGAATTTGGGTCATATTTGTCTTTCTTGTTCTCTTTATATTTATAAAATATTTATTTAAGAAGCAACATGTTATAATAAAGCTTTAGACTTGAAGTTGACAATCACGAAGCAGTTAATTTAGCTTCTGCGATGTAGGGTTAAGCTGTGTAACCAAGCTGGGTATATGAGCTTTATTTCATGTGTGAAACTGGCTTGTCTTAGAAGTAATCTGTAGGATATAAATTGAGCTATAGAGGATCTTGTTTTCCAAAGTGTGTACACTAAAATATTTTTTTCCCCTTTCTTTTCAGCCAAGCCAGCACCTTTAGAAATAAAACCATTGCCAGAATGGGAAGAATTACAGGCGCCTGTGAGATCTCCCATCACTAGGAGCTTTGCTCGGGAGTGAGTACTTTGTTTAAAATACATACTTTGAGGAATATGACTATCTGGGGTTGTTTGTTGTCAAACAAGATAACTAAAACAGTGATTCTCAAAGGGTGGCCTAGGGAGCACCCCTTTTGAGGTTCCATGAAGTCAGAAGTATTTTCATTAAGATACTAAGAAGTGAAGTTGTCTTTTCTGTTCTCTCTGTATAGTAGAGTTTTCCAGATTGTATGTGGTAATAATAATGTGACAGTTAACAGAATGTGTATTTTTGTACTCTTGTACTAAAAAAAAATTCTATTTGCGTTCCTAATGTAGTGTTAATGAAATAATGTATATAAAGTATGTTGAGGTTCTCAGTTTTTAAGTGTATTAAGGGTTCATGACAGTAATCCTGATAAATACTGGAAAATACAGTAGTTTCTTACAGGGATTATTGAGTTGAAATTTATTTAAATGTATATAGGGAAGTGAGAATAAATTATTAAGCTAAAATGTGGGTTGAACATCTGTTCATTTTTTTTGAACTGGGAATCGAACTCAGGACCTCGCACTTGCAAGACAGGCACCGTGCCACTGAGCTATAGCCCTGGCACCTCATGTGTTTGTTTAGAAGTCTACATACAAGTAGTTTTTTTAAAAAATAGGAATTTTTAAATTATCCTTATGGATTTCTATTTACCCAGAAATTATTGATAATATTTAATTTTGTTTGCATCACAGGATACAATTTGATGTCCAGAGAGCTTTTGTAATAAGATTTTATATATATATATATATATATATATATATATATAGTATATATGTGTTCAATAAAGTCTGTTACAACAAATATATGCAATAAACAAACATAAATGCATCTTTTGGAAAGAGATTCACTATCATTCACTATCATTTGCTATCATTCACTTTTACTTCAAGAGTGAATTTAGGAATTGTATCAGGGTTCATGTTTATGATGATAATTTCTGTGCTCAGCTCCTCTAGGTTTCCCATATCCCCCCGGCCGGATTCAGTACATAGTACAACATCAAGCAGTGACTCACATGACAGTGAAGAGAACTATGTTCCCATGAACCCAAACCTGTCCAGTGAAGATCCAGTACGTAAAGGTTTTGTCCTAATCTCTCCCTTCCTGAGCAGTCCTTTGAAAACATTTTTCTTCCAGCCTCTGTTTTACCCTCATATCTTTCTCCTCCTACTTAAGGGAAAACAGTCAGAGGCAATTTTTTAAAATGCCTTTTGCATTTAAAAAAGTAGTATCACAAAGACTAAAACTAGTGTGGCCAGAGGGTAATAGCATTTGTAACTATAAACGAGTTGAAAATAGAGTAAGCATTTGTGTTTGCCAGCTCTCCGTTATTAGACCAAAGGCTGAGAACTTATAAATAAGAATTTATGTGGACTCACAGTTTTGGAGCGGTTGGCTCTGTCAGTTGGGTCTGGCAGGTGCAAGTGGCAGGGCACGACTCACCTCATGGCGAGGAAGCGGAAGACAGTGAGAAAAGGGGACACACCACCAGTGACCCAAAGACCTCCCCTCCTCCCCTCATCTTAGAAATGCTACCACTTCCAAACAGTGCCACCCCAGGGACCAGGACTTCAGTACAGGGGCTTTGGAGGACAGTTTAGATCCCAGCTCCGACGGTTTTCCGGTTCCCCTCATTTAGGGTGTACTTGATTTTTCATACTCTTTGAGAAAATACACAGGGAGCATTTCATAATGCACTTCCCAGGCTATTTTCCCATGTGCAAGGTCTTAGGTAATCTTTCAATAATACACCCTTGGGTTTAAAAGAAGACCTATTATAAACATAGTTTCTTTCTGGTTGGTTGTATCCCTACAAGGCCTGCGCCCCTCTGACAATAATAAGCGTTTTGTTTCCCAGGAATCAGGAGGTTGACA
>PVLD010011924.1:15752-62877 GCA_004027595.1 Dinomys branickii | reverse complement strand
GTTTTCTTTTTACTTTGCTGGTGATTTCTTTAGATGTACAAAAACTTTTCAGTAGGATGAGGTCCCAATTATTGATTCTTTGAAGTGTTTCCCTTGCAGCTTCGTTCTTGTTCATGAACTCTCTGCCTACTCCTATGTCTTCAAGATTTTTACCTACTTTCTCTTCCAATAGATTTAGAGTTTCTGTTTTAATGTTGAGATCTGTGATCCATTTTGACCTGAGTTTGGTGCATGGTGATAGACTGGGGTCTATTTTCAGTTTTCGGCAAGAGGAGAGCCAGCTTTTCCAGCACCATTTATTAAACAGGCCTTCTTTTTTCCAGTGGGTTTGGTTGACCCCTTTGTCAAATATTAGGTAGCTGAGTGGGTTTTTCGTTGTGGTTGCATCTTCCAGTCTGTTCCATTGATCCTCAGGTTTGTTTTTTAGCCAGTACCAGGTTGATTTTATTACAGTAGCTTTGTAGTATAATTTCAGGTCAGGGATTGTGATTCCACCTGACTTGTCCTCATTGCCCAGGATTGCTTTTGCTGTTCTGGGTCTCTTCTGGTTCCAGATGAATTTCAGGCCTATTTTCTCTAGATCTGTGAGGTATGTTAACGGTAGTTTGATGGGAATTGCATTGAATCTGTACAACAGTTTTGGTAGTATGGCCATTTTTACAATGTTAGTTTTTCCTAACCATGAGCAGGGTATGTTTTTCCATTTATTGAAATCCTCTTCAATCTCCTTTTTCAGAGTACTGTAGTTTTCACTGAATAAATCTTTCACATTCTTTGTTAGATTGATTCCTAAGTATTTCAATTTCTTGGTTGCTATTGTAAAGGGTATGGTTTCTTCAATTTCTCTCTCAGTCTGTTTGTTGTTCATGTATAAGAATGCTATTGATTTTTGGGTGTTGATTTTGTATCCGGCTACGCTGCCGAATTTGTCAATTAATTCCAGGAGTGTGAAATGAACTTTGGATCTTGGTTATTTTACCCCCATTTTATGAAAGACTGCCAGTTTTGAGTGGTAAAGATACTTGAAAATAAGTTTATGTTCTAGTTTTTCCATGTATATAGTATGGAAATAACATTGAAATGAATTAATTCATCATTTGTATATTAAAATAATTTAAAAGCTTGACAACACCAAGCATTGACAAAATAGATGAGTTATAGAAACTCCTATAGTTTATCAGTGTTCAAGAAATTTGCAAGAAATTTTCTTTCTTATTCCAATGGCCTGTCTTGTAATTTTCCCCTAAATTTTCCATAGATGCTCCTTGTATCTTTGCCTACTGTTGACATCCATTTGCATAACATCTCTTAGATAATATCATCAAGCTTAGGACAGCATGCTCTGCTGCCTGGACCTATTACAGACTCATTACCTGATTACTGTCACCTCCATTGTTGACACTTCTATGTCACCTGGTAAGTGAATAAAGCAGTAATTCCTAGATATGAAATGTACTACAAATCCAAACAAAGTGGCTTACTAAAATTTGTGCTAGCACTTGGCCCCTGGGGCATGCCAGGTGCTTTGCCCAGCCCCTGGGGTGTGCCAGTCACTCTGCCCCGACCCCAGAGCCCCACTCGGCCCCCAGGGTGTGCCAGGCGCTTTGCCTGGCCCCCAGGAAGGCCTTGAAGACTCACCTGAGCCTATAGACATGGTCGCACTGACAGAGTCTGGTGGTTCACTGTGTAACCCCGCCTACCCGACTGGACACTCGACAGCTGTGAGGGCTTGCCAAAGGGTGCTTCTCCACTTCCTCCCATAGTAATTTACGTACACCCACATAATATACAGCATATTTAGAAGCAGTCAATCTGTGCCCAAAGTAAGAGCATGAGGGAGTAAATAAACCAAAAGTGCAGTTATTACCAGTGGGAAGATCACAGACACGGTGGTGGAACAATGGAGGCGAAGTGGAGAAAATTGATTAACTGAATGAGCCATCATCTATATAACAGTAATAAAGATGAAGATAACATTATGTAATACAACATCCAGTGGTAACCCCCTACTATTTTCTCTGTAATCTGGTATTTCC
The DNA here is from genome assembly GCA_004027595.1 of Dinomys branickii. NCBI lineage: Eukaryota > Metazoa > Chordata > Mammalia > Rodentia > Dinomyidae > Dinomys > Dinomys branickii. Next base: position 60,841 of record PVLD010011924.1, on the reverse strand, counting down.
TTTATTGTTTTTGTGTTAACAAATACAAAGACAACACAATATAATACAGCATCCATTGATGGTTCCCTATTTTCTCCTCTGTAATTTGTATATCCTTTATTGATTTTGCTATAACAAATATGAAGATAACTATGTTATACAGCATCCAGTGCCAATTCCCTACTATCTACTCTATAACTTGGTATTTTCTGTATTGTTTCTGTGTTATTCTGGGTTCTTTTGTCTTAAAAATAAAATTAAAAAAAAAATTTGTGGTAGCAAATGCAAGATGTAGCACTTTGTTTTAGAGTGGGCGATATACCAGCAAGCCCTTTACAGTTGGACACCTACAAACTTTCCCTAAATGTCCAGTCCTTGAATATCTCCAGGGTTTATTGCCTGCTCTCTAGAACTCTGCTGTCTTATCAAGACCCGCATGTACTAGCCACCTCTTATTCCTCCACCTGATTTTCATGGTGTCGTTGATATGCTACATTGTGACAGAGAAAGTGAGTGATCATATACCCCTGAAGCAAAACTAACAGGGTCAGTGCCTCAACCCAAGTTGTTTTTCAGCCTTTTTCTCTAATGAGAAGAAAAGACAAGGAACATGTTTGCCAAATCAATGGTTGCCCACAGTGTAGCTAAGATATCTCTCATCTTGACCACTGATACGTGGCTTGGCACAGCAGCACTGGGATCAGCTTCAGAGGTTTCCTATAGATTTGTTTCAATATCAATTACCCAATTACTATGTCAATTCCAGTTATACATTCAGAATTTGGGCCACCAGGTGGGTCTGCAGACAGAATGGGTCACTTGTGACCTGGACTTCATCCAGGGTATATTTTTACTTTTTGCTCCAGGCTCCAATTAACTGGGGTTGAGCCATGATGCTTTGAACCTCTGTTTATCAATATCTAGCCAGATACTTCATTCAGTATTTCTTAAGATGCCTTTGCAGTCTGCTTTACCCTCTGTGTGGTCAACCTTTTGTACATACAGAGTTCCACTTGGAAAAGCACTAAAGGAATCATCATAGCCTATGTTTTTATGGTGCTACAAACTCTTTCTAGTAAGCTACACATATTTTTGGTGAAGCTCCTCCAAATATAAAATTAGGTTAGATTTAAGAAGAGAGCAAGAAAACATGGCTTGTTTTTGTGTTAACAAATGCAAAGACAACACTATATAATACAGCATCCAGTGATTTGGGGAAGCAAATACTTTCACCTTCCTGGGCTTTGTCCTCACATTTTCCTGGTAATCAACATTGTTGGCTGCTTTGCCTTAACGAATACTTTATTTCTAGAAAAACCAGAACCCACTAACCATTTTCTAACTTCTCTGAAAATCAAGTCCAATTAGGTGCCATTCAATAGTTAAGGTAGAAGCAGCCCCCTGACTGTTGACTTCTAAGCAACGACTACTGGATTTCTTGCTGAAATTGAAATTACTTCCATCAGTGAATTCCTGGTGGCTGTGTGTTCTCTGGGTCCACACTGTAACAACCTTCTAGTGGATTTTCCAGTCTCCAGAATGCCCACTTCACTAAGCATCTCAAAACATATCAAAACCTTCCTCTAATATCTGGCTTGAAACCTCTGGTATTCTTACATCACTCAGTTTGTTTCTCTAGGCCTCTAAGAACTATACCAACATGGACTTTAATTCCTGAGATTCTTTCTAGGTTTTTAAATCCTGTGTACCAAGAAAGTACCACCAAGCCAATAAAATTTTGCTTGTGTGATGGTAAATTTATGCCTTTTACGGCTGAGTATCTGATCAATGCACTTTCTTGGCTACCACAGAAGTACAATATGAGAGAAGGTAGGAAAATCATAACTGATGAAACTACAATATTCGTATGTACCACTCCCCCAAGATGAATGCAATTATTATCTATCTAGACATACTCTAATAAAAAAGAAATTAAAATTCAAAATAGCATGGTTTCAATTTATAAATGCTAGATTGCCAGTTGTACAGTCACAAAAGGTACAATTAAATTTGCATTTCAAATAACCAATGAATAATTTTTCAAGTGTGTTCCATGCAACAATTGTAGCACAATTATGCTTAAATATTCATTTATTACTTGCGTGAAAGTAAATTTTAACTGGGCATCCTATATTTGACTTGATAAATCTAGTACTCCACAGGTTTGATAATTCGTTGCAGAAACACCACAGGTCCATTCCTGAAAATCCCTCATTATCTAGGTTCTTCAGAATTTATTCTAGACTTCTATTCAACCGGCGGCTTCAGATAGCACTAATTATAGTTTAGGACCAGTGGCCTTTTGCCTATCTTAACACCTTTTGTTTATTTATTTTGTGGTAAAATCAGTTCTTTGAGAAAATGCCCTGAGAGTTGTCTGTGGGTCAGTCACTCTGAAAGCCCTTGAAAAATGACGGTGGTAGAGAAGCTGGCTTCCTGTAGAGAATGTGAATCAACCTCAGTAAGCATGACTTGGCTGCGCTCATATTCTCTAAAAACCTCCATTTCAGTGTATTCAGGCCACGTATTTGAGAGCTGCTGTATCTACATGTAGGAAGAATATTTTGGAATAACGCTTATCACAATGTCAACATTAATTACCTTATAAAAATATGAGGGTTATTAGTATTTTCCTACTATAGTTTGGTTTTGTTAGATTCATTAAAAAAGAAATGAGAAAATAGCTCCATGGAGTCCAATTCATGTTTATAATTCTTGAAGTAGTTTTTCTTTATCTAGTTTCACTAGTTTACGATTCTTAATATGATGAAACAAATAATCATTGTTATTTATTGTAATAAGAATTTCATTATATTTGCTTCACCATTGTAGTGAAGCCTATGTTTACAGTTAGACAAAGAGAAAAAAATACGTTCATAATAAAGTGCCAAGTCTAACACAGTAAGTAAAAGCACACCAAGTCTCATAGATGCTATTACTGTACTCTATGCACCTATATATATGAAGGTGCATTATTCTTCAAGTGCATTTATACATTTTATATGGAGAAAACCGTTGGAAAATTTATCTTTTTTTGTCTTTTTGTCTTTTGGAGGCAGGGTCTCACTATGTAGTTGAGGCTAGCCTTGAGCTCACTTTGTAGCCCAGGCTGGTCTCAAATTCACAGCCATCCTCCTGCCTCAGCCTCCTGAGTGCTGGGATTACAGGAGTGCACCACCAGGCCAAGCTGGAAAATTTATCTTTTATTAATAGTTGTTACTCAACCTTATAACATCCAGGAGAAAATTATAGATGAATCACAGAAGTGAGCTTAGCTACTCTTATTTGAACATGGTAAAACTATAATATATATTTGTATAGCTTGGGCTTATATGATTTTTATTTCATAGATAGTAGACAAAAGGGTTCTAGGCCTTAATTATTGATAAATTTCCTCCACCCTTCACTACTGAGTGTCCACATATTATTTAACCTCAACATATTAGTTTTCTTACTAGAGAATGAAATTATTAATTACTTTTTCCATTTTTAAAATTTTGTTATTATATATTTGCAATTTACACAGTTTACAGTCATCTTGGTGAGTGGTTACATGCACATATTAAGCTGTGGTTTTTTCCTAGTCCCCTTCCCCTCCCTGTCCTTCCCCCTCCTCCTCTGCTTCCCTGCTCACTTAGGTTAGATTTAAGAAGAGAGCAAGAAAACATGACTGTTTGGGGAAGCAAACAATTTCACCTTCCTGTGCTTTGCTCTCACGTTTTCCTGGTAATCAACATTGCTGGCTGCTTTGCCTTAATGAACACATTATTTCTAGAAAAATGGTATGGTATATAATGTTTGGTATATAATGGTATACCATGTTATGGTATATAATGTTTACATTGATTGAGTTATTAGGATCCTGTACATGGCACATCTTTATTCCTCTAATTTCCCCTTCCCGTCCTGCTCACCCACATCCTCATTCCCTTGGACTGCTTCCCTATTGGACAAGATCTGCCCCCTTTTTCCCTTTCTATCCATCCTTTATCATTTTCTTTGTATTGTGCCTCAGTGAAATGAGCGATACTATTATGGTTTGTGTCTGGATGTCCCCCTAAAGCCTCATGCAGTCATGGGATGGGTATCTAGAGTTTATTATTGATCCAGAGTCCAATACTGGGGTTTTGAGTGTGAGTGCTACACCTGCCCCGGGGCAGGTAGTTTGCATACAGTATAAGGAAGGGAAAGAGGCTTGCTCTCCTGGTTGCTGCTCCTCCCTTTTGCTATTGATGCTTTAGCTGTTTTCTGCTGCTATTAACTGTTGCCCTCTGCCATGTGCCTCTCTGCCTTGGAGCCAGCCAACTATGGAATGAAACCTCCACAAACTGTGAGCTAAATAAACCTTTCCTTCCTTAATTTTGAGTGTGAGGTATTTTGTCTCAATAACAAGAGAAAAGTAACCAAGACAGAGAGTTTCATATTGCTACAGTCTACCAGATGTAAGAATGTAAGATTGATCAAACAATCAAAGACAGTAACAAGTAATAAAAAAAAAACTGGAAATGATGCAGAGCTTCACCATACAAGATGGTAGGAGTTCAACAATGGTTCTTATACTGCACACTGTTGTTTTCAGATCAGTCCTTCTGATTACCAGATACAAGCATGCCAAATTGGTCAAGAAAAAAGAAAATTTTAAGCATTGACTATTCCTTTCAATAAACCACAGACATCAGCAATACACCTGTCCCAGCTATCCTTGTATATACATATAAATTTGCTTTTTATTTTAAAGAGAAAAGAAAAAAAAACCCAAATAAGAAAAACAGTCATAAACAAAATAGCAGAGAGAACAATAAACATGATACAGAATTTCAAAACAAGGTGATAGGTTATTAACAATGGTTATTTCCCTCTCTGAATTTGGCTTGTCATTGTATCTCAACTTGTGATTTCTAATGGGGTTTCTTAAGATTTCTAATGAGGTTTTTGATTTGGACCTGCTCTGTTTTCCAAATGTGAGCATTGAGTGCAACACAATTTCCACTTACATCTGCTTTCATGGTGTCCCATAGGTTACATTGAATTATCCAGTCATTGTCATTAACTTCTAAAAAGCTTTTAATTTTCTTCTTTGATTTCATCTGTGACCCATTTGTTGTTTAGGAATATGTTGTTAGATTTCCAGGAGGCTTTGACATTTCCAAAATTGCTTCTGCCATTGGTTTCTATTTTCATTGCACAGTGGTCAGATAGTATGCACAGATTGTTTCTTTTTTTATTCTACATATCACTTTAATTGGGGACTTACCTATTGCACTGATACAATGGGCATATTTACCAGTGCCTTTACACTCTCAATAGACTCAATGGAAGAATCTAAAGAAATAACATATAACTTATACAAAACACAAAATTAAGGTTGTAAATTGCATGGGCATGAATACAGATTTCTAGAGATATCCATTTGCTCACCAAAGTTTTATGTTCACCTTTCATATTTTGAACTGTCGTTTCATTCGATTCTTTTATATTTACTTAGGCAGGTTTTGTGGACTGGTATGCGTTCTATTTTAGAAGAAAAGTACCATGCGTTGTTGAAAGATATATACTCTGTTGTAGAAGGGCGGAGGGGTGGAATACTCTGTATACCTCTATGAAGTCCACTTGTTCAAGGGGATGGTTCAACTCTGAAATGTCTTTACTGATTTTTTGTTTATTTCATTGATCTGCCTCTTTGCAGAAGTTGAATGTTAAAACCTGCTACTATGATTGTGTTAATGTTTATTTGATCTTTTAATTTTAGTTGTTTTTGTTCTATGAAGATAGGTACTCCAGTAGTCAGTGCACATACGTTTATCAATGTTACTTCTTCTTGTTAGATTGTTCCTCTAACTAGTCTGTAGTGACCTTCCTTGTCTCTTCTAATCTGTTTTCACTTGAAGTTTACTATGTCTAATATCAGAATTGCTACCTCTTCTTGTTTTGAGAGTCCTGGTATACGGAATGTTGTTTTCCATCCTTTAATTTTTAGGTTATGAATATCTTTTCGATTATATGAGTTTTTTGAATGGAACATATTGTTGGATTCCTTTTGTTGATCCAGTCTGACACTCTATGTCTTTTGATTGAAAACTTGAAACCATTAACATTAAGAGATATTACTGAGATGTATTGGTTATTTACTATTTTTTTTTCCTTTTTTCGTTGTTTGGTACAGGAATCAAACTGGTGCCCTCACACTTGCCAGGCAGGCATTGTGCTCCTGAGCTATATCCCTGGCCCTGTCATTGCTTTCTATGTCTGTTGATATATCATTTATTTTACTTTTCTTCGTGATTTGTTGTTGCTGTTTATCCCTTGACTTCACTAGTTTCCTCTGTGTCTTTAGTGTATCCAATCCATTTTTTCTGTAGAGAATATTGTTTAGCATTTTCTCTAGAGCTGGTTTAGCACTCTTGTGTCTTCTAAGCTGGTCTTTTTCATGGACCTTATTTCTCCATCTATTGAAGGACAGCTTTGCTGGGTAAGTTAATCTGTGTTGGAAGTTATTACTTTTAGGGCTTGAAATACTTCATTCTAAGCTCTTCTGGTCTTCCAGGTTTGTGCTGAGAATTCTGCTGTGATTCTAATTAGTTTACGTTTATATGAGATTTTTGCTGTTGTTTTTTCTCTGGCCGTCTTTAAAATTCTGGGTTTTTTTTTTTACTGGATATTTGTGAATTTAATGAGGATTTTCTTTCATCATAATTGGAGTTCTATAAGCATCACTTACTTGTATCTTAAAATATTTTCTTACATTTGGAAAGTTTTGTTCCACAATTTCTGTAAGCATGTTGGTGAATCCATCTGTGCTTTCTTCTAGGAGGCTTTGACATTTCCTCTAACTCTGATTAGCCTTAGATTGATCTTGTTGTCATCTAGTAGCTGCTGGATAGTCTTCTCTTATTCTCTTAGTTGTCTTCTTTGAGCTCCTTATTTTAATTCACTATTTCATCTTTAGTATCAGACATTGTCTTCACATTGGTCATTTCTGGAATGTAAGAATTCTATAATACATTTTTATTTCAGATATTTAAGTCTAATATCTTTTGGAGGATCCCATATTCTTGTTGAATCTGTTCTTCAAAGTTTTAATTCTGAGTTAGCTTGTCCAGTTTTTTACTTATTTCCTCAAAATTCACCATATGCATATTACATGTTGTTGCTGTAAACTTTTGATTCATTTCCTCTTTAAACTCACCTATTTCCTTCATCTCTTCTAAGAACTTTTCATATATTTCTGCTATTTGGTATTTGTTTTCTTCTCCATTTGAAACCCCTTGCTCTGTCTTCTCAGAGTTGGAGGATTAAGAGATGTTTTATTTATTTGTTTTCCCATTCCTTTCTATTATCTATCTATCTATCTATCTATCTAATCTATTGTGTATTTATTTATCTATATTCTATTCTTCTAGTGAACCATAACTAATATAGATTATTCTATTCTAGTAAACCATAACTGATACAGATTTTGGTACCAGAGAAATAAGGTTGTTGCTGTGATGCTACTTGAACCTGTAGTTCAGAAGTATTTGGAACTAATTTGCCAGAGAAGTTTGAAAAAACTTGGAAATGGCAGCTAGGAAGGCCTTAGGATACTGTCAGTAAATCTTGATAAGAGATTCTGGTTGGAGCCCAGCAAGACCAAAGTGCTGATTGAAATGCAGGTTATACACACCAGGTTCAAGTGTTTTCAGTTGTGAATAAGGACACAGTTGGCAGGTGAACTCCGGGTCATGTTTTCATTCTCCAGCAGAAAATTTTTCTACTTTTTGCTCATGTCCTGAGACATTTGGGGAAACTAAGATTAAGAGCACTGGACTAATCACTTTGATAGAAGAAATTTTGAGATAGCCCAGTGTTCAGGCTGTGCATGGACACTGCTTGCTCCTTTTAGCAAAATGTACTGTGAGAAACAAAAGCAAAAATTCAAGCTAAATAATGTGAAACACTTTATGGGTAGACAAAAAGAGCCTCGTGTAAAACTGGGTCCTGTAAAGGATAGCTTGGCTGCTGAAAAGATTAACCTTAAAATGAAACCAAGTGTTTTGTATCAGGACAATAGGACAAATGGCTTGAGGGTATGTCAGGAATCAGTAAGACCCCTTCCATCACTGAATAGAGAGTGAAAGGCTAAAAGATTTTACTTTGAGAAGAGACCACCCAGCGTATCATGCTGGAGGATGATTGCCTAGGTTATTGGTTTCCAGGGATTCTGTTGATGATATTTAGCAATCCAGGCAATCCAAAGCCATAAATGTCATTAACCAAGGGGCCCTGGGTTACTGCTCAAATTCATGTCAAACCTTTGAATCATCCATGTGGTGCTTGCTTTACAGGAATGCAGAATGCAGGAGTTATAGGGTCATAGAAGCTTCCACTAAGATTTCATAAGAAGGCCTGAAGATCAGGGAGTATGCCTCTGAGACAGCAGTGCACACGCTGCTATGAGGTGAAGACGAATGTGCAATGGAGACTTCAGGAAGCTTGAGAAACCAGGACTGTGGAACATCTGAAGAAAACTACAAGGTGTGAGCAGAGATAGTGAAGAGAGGAACCGTGAGAGCTATCAGTACCAGTAACGTCACAGGGCAGTGCCACTCAGGCTCTTTGGCACTTACTTCTTGCTGCCATAACTTGTCCCGAGTGTGTGACATGGACCTATTGGATTTAATATTTGCCCTGCTGGGTTTTGGTCTTGCTTTGGTCCCCCTGATTTCTACCCCTACCCATTCCTCCTTTGGGGAACAGTAAAGCTTATTCTGTGCTCGTATGTACCAGCAATGTTTAATATTTTATTTCTACAGGGGCTGACAACTAAGAATTTTCTCTGAGTTTCAGAGGAGAATTTGGATGTGGACTTTACTGCAGTGCTGGAACTGTTAAAATTTGGCAACTCAGAGATGGACTAAAGGCATTTTTCATGAAGAGATGCACATGAGCCTTTTGGACACCTGAGGTGAAATGACGTGATTTTTTCTCTCTAGATATTTCCCAAAGCCTCAGGTGCTCATGGGTGGTGCTTTTGGGAGGTTATTGGATTATGGTATCTGATGGCTGACTGGCTGTTAACAGATAGGGTCTATTCAAATGAGGCTGAGCACTGAGGTGTGGCCTGGATGGATTTATCTCACTGTTTAGCTCCTCCCTTCATGCCCATTGCTTCCCATTGGCCAGGCCAGAGCAGCTCTCCTCCACTATGTCCCTCTGCTGGGCTGCTCCTTATTTAGAGCTGGCCTATCATGGGCTAAAGGATGAGCCAAAATAAGCCTCTCCAGGTGTTGGATATTTTGTTCCAACAATGAGGAGCGTGACTGAGACAGTGCCCATATTTTTTACCTCATTTCCTGTTACTCTTACTGCCTCATTGCACCTTTCTACTTTTCCTGCCTTACTTCATCCGCTGCCATTCCTGGAAGCCCCTAGAGATTTCCATCTCAGAGCTTCCACACTCACCATTCTTACTCTTTCTTCCCATAATGCCTTTCCCCCAGGTAACCACAGGACTTAGCTCATCTAAGTTTTCATTCACTTCCAGATCCTTTTCTTCGGGAACATTTCATTATCCATTGTATTTAAAAGTTCAAACCTTGACCAACACTAGGGATTATAATTTTTTTCTCTCCCCCCTTTACTGTTATTTAGTATAAATTTTAACTTAGTGTATGCTTGGCAGAGTAACTCAGCCAGCAATAAAATATGTCTTCTGAATTAGCTTCCTTGTGTACTCATCGCCCCCAAATCTCAGCTGTCCTTGTGACTTTGTTTAAGTATGGCAGAAATAGTGTGGGGCAAATTCCTGAAATAAGTCTTCATAAATCTTGGTATCTTTCAATTTCATGCTTTGGGGAGCTCTACACTGCCATATAAAAATGTTGGTTATCCTGATGAATAGGCCACAGAGAAAAAAACAATACCATGCAGGGAAAGGAAACCTTGACACACCATAAAGTACCAGTAAATGGCACTGTGACAAACAGCAAGTATTATGAGCTGGAATTACCCTAAAAGGTCTCATCTGTTTGGACAGTGATTAAGTCATGGGAATACTATAGCTAGCTTGCTGCTGACAAGTGGGTCATAGTGGGAGGTGGTCACCGGGTGTGTGAAGTAGAAGGGTGTATTTCCCTCCCTGGATCTTCCCTTTTCTCTCCGCCTCCTGGCTCTCAGGAGCTGATGTGTTTTCCTCTAGTGGGTTGCTTTTTCCTTGGAGCCATTCAAATATGGCCTACAACCATGAGCCACAATAATCCTCTCCTTCTTTAACTTATATGTGTTGGATATTGTGTCTCAGTGATGAGGAAATTCACTAGGACACTAGACTCCAGTATTTTACTTGAGTCTAATTTTCAGCTATTTGTACTAAGATGTCATATGAGTGAGCTATGCTGCACACCCAAGCTCCTCCAACAAATATTCCCTGGGCTAAAAGAAGCTTCCAGATGCTCAAACTATTGGGAAATGCATGAGAAAATAAAAGGACTGTTGTTCTAAGCTATTAGGTTGTCTTATTATTCAATAATAGATAACTATAGCATTAGTCACTGTCTTTGCCTACCACAGGAGTGTCAATTTCATGGAAACAGGATCATTGTTCTATTTATTCTTTGTGTCATTCCCAGAATGTATGAAAATACTTAGCATCTAATAAACATGTTCAATAAATGAATGCATGATTTCCTTGATGAATTCAAGTCAGAGTAACCTATCAGAGACAATTCATAATCATTATTCTGAAGGGGAAATTACCCCAAGAGATTTTATAAATAACATCTAATGGTATTTGTTTAAAAAATGCTTTGGAAGTGTACTTCCTCACAGAAGACAGTCTTGTTTCATATACATTTAAATTTCTTGATAAGGATGCACTTACCAAAAAGACAGATTTTTCCAGCTCTGCTTATGTTTCCCCATTTAATGAACAGAAAGCTAAGTCAAATATTCCCCAAAGCAAATTACCTTAGATGGCTTGCTCTCTTCTAGCTTCACATAGAGGAAAAGAACTCAAGATTTCATAATTGATAAAATGGAGCCACAACACACACTTCCTGTTCTCTCCTATGGACTACATTCAGAATAGACCTCTGACAAACGCCCCTGTATTCTTGATGTGAGACAATTGTTGGAAAATATCTAAATCAATGAGGAAGAGAAAGAAAGAGAAAGCAGGCGCCAAGAACTTAATTCAAGATATGTAACTAGTGTGACCCCACAGGGGAAGCCACTGGGGAACATTGATCGCTCACTCCTCTTCTTCATTTTGCTAAGACACCCCTACTAGAAGCAGAAGGTAAGGTACCCTGAGCCAGCCTCAGAGACACAGCAGAATGGGGAGGGCAAAAAGTGGACCTGTGTGAACAAACAGAAGCCATTTCACACAATCTGAAAGAGAAGCTATTTAGCACATTTTTAAAAAATATCTTGTGGTGGATTAACTAGTTGTCAACTTGGAACACCCAAATGAACTGAGTGTGGTTCTGGGTATGTAAGGCCCCCCTGAGGGTTGTTACCAACAGCACAAAAGGACTGGAGGGGAAGGTGGTGTGCTGTTGATTGATCCTCCTGAAGAAGCTTGTTACGCTGGATTTCCTGACATGAACTCATCACTTGAGGAACTCAGATCCTCATGCTTGCTGAGATGGCTGTGGCTCTCTTTGCAGGAGCTCTGGTCCTCACCTTGAGCATCCCTTCCTGACTCCAGTGCAGACCCCTCAGCCTGCTGGCACAGATCCTTTATCTGCTGGCATAGACTTTCTAGTTTCCACCACTGACTCTGGGCCTTCCCAGCGGAGTCTTGATACAGACTTGTGTGAGACATTGCCATGGGCTCTAGGCCTTCAGCAGAACTTGTGCAGGACATTGCCGTGGGATCCAAGGCCTATACTGGATTCTTTGGGTCTCTAGTGGGTGGAGAAGTCTCCTGCATTCTTCTGCATTTGACTCTTTGTGTGTATTATAAAATAATCCTGTAAATTATGTGTCCTGTGTTACTTTTAACCCCTCATGTAAACTAAATGACTAATCATAGGATATCAGGTAACTGTGACATGAGTCACTAAGTGACTTTGGCACGTGCTGACCTACCTGGCCATACTGAGAGTGTTAGCAAAAGTCGTACAGTAATAGAATAGAAGTAGCATCGATGCTTGCTCACAAGTAGCTAAAATTTGCCAGAAGGAATAATCAATAGTCTCTGGCCTCTCTCCTCTCCACCTCTCTAATCTCATTAATCTCATGAGGGAAATTTCTTCCATTCAGTGCAAAAGAAAAGGAAACTCTTGGTCCTTACCCATGTGATTTGGTCTCACCAGGGTTGGTTCTGCAAAACAGTGGGAAATGAAGGCCCTTCCAGTAAGCAGAAGTCACAGCAGTATATTTACTTCCCTAAAGGAGAGATATACCTAAACCATTTGCACAGTTCCTGCATAGTAGATAAAATTTTAGCTAGATGTCAAAATGTGGGTAAGAAAACCTACCCAAATAAGGATTGTGACCCACACTTCAGTCATATACTCAATGTAATGGATTGTGACCAGCTTTTTTAAAAAGGAGATAAAAGAGAGAATAGATAGGAGAGTGTATAACACAGTATGGATAAATATCGTTCTATAAAACTTGGATCTCAGTGTATGTGGATGTGTGTGTGTGTGGTGTGTGTGTTTTGGAAGAGTGCTGCTTCAACTGCCAAATTCAACTTCACACAATGCTACAAAATGTTTTAAAAGTACTACCTTAAACTTTAGGTGAATTGTTTAGGTAAGCTGAACAAATATTGTACACATATAAGGTTCTTTTTAAAATTCCTTTTTAAATTTGGGATATATTTATAATAAGTAATTACATTCATTCTGGGGAACTGGTACGTAGACATATTTCATCTGAATCACTTTTACTCTCCTTCCTGACTTTACCTTCCCATCTCCCCCATGCCCGGGTCTCTTTCCTATCTCCACAAAGTCTACCTCCCTATCATCATTCATTCATTTTCCTCTTGAATTTATTCGTATTTGAGATTTCTCATATAATAGAAACCATGTGCTCTTAACCTTCTCTGTTTGATTTATTTCATCTAGCATTCCTGTCTCAAGGTGCATCCAGATTTGTACAAATGATTCAACTTACCTGGTTCGAGACTTTGCATTAGATTTCCTGTATATTTCCTCCAAAAGTCTATCCTTCAAGAAGCACACTGACCCTTAAATCTTTCCTCTGTAAATATTGTAATTACTCCAGCCAGCTCATTGATGTGTTGAAATTTCTAGGTCGGCCTACACTTAATCACTGTAAACATTATAATGTTATTGTATCATTTTATTAACTCTTCTAATTTTAAAATTCTCTGTATATTTAGAATCTACACATGAATGAGCCTGACAGCCATGAATTGCAACTTTTATTTCTTTTCTTCCAGAGTAATTAACATGGCATTATGAACATAATTGTAATTCAATCAAATCTTATTACATAATTAAAATAATTACTAAAGCAAAAAAGTTATTCAAGGCCTCATTAAGAGTTTCACTTTTATCCTACCTTGTAATGTTCTAATGTTACAGTGAGTTTAGCCTTTAACCAAGGTATTTCCAGTATAGTATATAATTGCAAAAAAGTTTTCATAAGAAACTTGCTGCCCTTTGTAAGTTATATGTGGACTTTAAGCTATTAAAATCATATTTTCAAATGGAAAAAAAAATAAAATAAAATCATATTTTCACTGGTATGTACAGCATTATGTTTTACAGTGATGACATATTTTGTATTAAAAATAATTATTACAATGATTAGTAATTTTTATATATTCTCAAAATGATCAATGTTCCATAGTCCTCTGATATCCTCATTTGACATATGAAATACAATTGAGATTAAAAAATCAAGCTATAAAAGAAAACACTTGTTTATACTGGTGGTTACTGATATAGAATCATAGATAGTACTTTGAATAACACTGACAAGTCCAAGGATAAGAACAGATATTTTTTAGAAGACCAGGAAAAACTTTAATAATCGTGTATGTAATCTTGAGACCTAGCTGCATAATTCCATTGAACAGTCATCATGTGATGCTACCCTATGCCTCAGGGAATAGCACATGCTTCATTCTATCTCCATTAAGAGACAAAATGTAAAAGGAGCTACATTATTTCTGAGGGTTTTTGGTTTTTTCACCTCAAATCAAGTTCCAGGTTATACCCAGGCACAACATCCATTTAATCCTGTGATCCATCAGCGACACACAAGAAAATATTCACAGCTGAGATAGAATGACAGTGAGATGACTAACGGTGGGGAGGTCGTCTGTAGAAGCCTAAGGCTGACGTCAGCACGGAGGTGATGCTGAATCACCCAAACTGTCCTTGTCTTTCGTATGCTCATTAATGCATTGCTGGACAGTTAGTCGAACTTCTAAGGCAATCATAAGGCAATCACTGTAAATTCCGTAGCATTTGTGGACACTGCGTCAGTATATATAACATGAAGGAATAAAAAAGACACAGAATTGTGTGCCCGTATCTACTATAGCAGATCTAAAAAGTGTAAGGGTGAGAATCAGGTAGATTCGTGAAGAAATTAACCCAGTTACTTTAAGGTTTTGTTTTGTTTTATTAGCATAGCACTCACCATGTGCTAGGCTTTGTATTAAATTTTGTTCGAATGTTTGTTCAATTCCCTTGACTGTGTGAGGTAGGTACTGTTACCATCCCAGGGTTTACAAATGGGGAGACCGAAGTGGCAAACGTGGGGTACCTGCCCCAGGGCCACTGCTACCCAACAGGAGAACGGAGACTATGTGGTTCCATCAGACGTGTTTTTACCCACTGTCATCCTGATGCTCCAGTGATACATTTCCCAAATGGCTTCCCTTTTTTGTTCATTGTTTGTATAGTAGAGATTTCATAATAAAATTCAAGAAAATCATTTTTAAAAAGAGTTAGTATGACAGCAAAAAATAACCTAATGTTCATGGCAAGGCAAGTAGCCCATTAAGCTTAAATCCTATTTACCATGTTCTTCTAAAAAAAGTGATGAAGTATCAATTGTTTTTAGAAAAATTATCAGGTAAAAATGACTACCTTAAAAACACACAACTTTGGGATTGAGAATTGCCAAATTCATCTCATTGTATGTATCTCCACCTATTGAGCATTCCTAAGTGAAGCACTCGTGTAACTCTCCCAGAAACTCATAAACTTAGATATTTTAAGCTTTACCCTGGGTTTGATGGATCTGACAATCGGGAAAAATCACTCTCTGTGATTAGTTTGCTTTGTGTAATATTTTTACCTCTGCTCAGAGCAAGTTGAAGCGCAGATGCAATCTGTCTGTATTGTCTGTATCTGTACATTCTCTAAGGCATCTCTCTCTCCCAGGAGTTTAAAGATATGATGTCAGGATTTTCCATGCTCTCATTCTCTCCCATTGCCAAAGAGCAAAGGCAAATGGGCAGTGGGAATCGAGATGTATAACCTCCTTGGTGACTCAGTGAGTGTGTTATTGCAATAGTTGTAACAGATATACGTGTAAGAACTAGGTGCCTGTTAAGATTTTATACTTTTAAGGAATCACTTTACAGAAATTAGAAACTATCAGTAAATTGTTCCTTCTCTGCAATAATAATTTTAAAACAAGATAGACATTCTGCTTGCATTTGTGTTGTAATATTCTTGAATTACACTGATTTCCTTGTGATTCCAATGGATTGGAGCATTCGCTTAGAGAGTGGGGACTGGGAAAGAACAGAAAAGCAGAGGAAGGGAAAATTTCTAAGGGTATGGTATGCCTATCTCTACTACAGTGCTCCATGTCTTTTATTTCTAGAATTAGAATCATCAAAAGTTTGAAGGAGGCGTTACTTCTGGGTGCTCAGGATTGCATTATGGCTGTATCTTCCTATACAAATGTATTCCAAAATTCCATAATTTTTTAAAAGGTAGATTGAACATTTTCATTAGTTTTGGGGAGAATTAATAGGAGAAAGAAAATCTCTTTTTCTTTATTGCATCAGAAAAATGCAGGCCTAAGTTGATAAAAGTTTTCACTTTTTTTACCTGGGAACTATTTTTAACGATTCGGTTTGTTAACGAGCACTTTCTACTCCCTCCTTCAATTTTTTAAAAGCATTTTCACCCCTGTTCTTCATTTAAAGATATTACAAAGAAATTTATTAAAGATTTTCAGAATTTCAGCACCTATAGTTTAAATGTTACAGAAAACCCTATTCTATTCATAAAGAACTATCTGCCTCATCAATAGACAAAAAGACAGTGGCTTTTACACTCCCTGTACAACTCTTACTGTAAAATGAAGTTTTTAAATTTTCTATGCTCATGCCTTCCCACACACCCAGATTTGTAGAACTTCCCTGGATACATACTCAGAGCAAGAAACTCCACGGGTGTTGCAGTCCAAGAGTTAGCAGCAGTGCGAATGTCATTCCGAAGTGTACGGAGTCACAGTGGGCTCATCTAAGAGCCTCCCGTTCACAACCTGCTCATGCCTGAGGGTACGGCAGCCATACATCCACATGCTCTTGGAAAGTGTGAGGAATGTAAGTGCGGAGCTGAGCGGGGACATTTGCTGCTCACTGGATGGCTGTTTTTATGAAGGGCTTGGGCAAGCTGCTTTGTACCCTCCTGATTACTGGCTAGAAAGCATGTCTTCACTCCATATCTTTTTGAAGAAATACAGATCACTGTCACACTTCCCTTCCAATCCTACTGCACATTTGGGTAGCATTCCTAAAACTCAGAATATCTGGGAAGAGAAGTTTACTTGGGCCCTCTGCTGTGCTGGTAACAGTCTACTTTTTCCTATCTGTAAGAACCAGTGATTTGGGGGAGGTAGTTCTTTCCTATTTATGTCTCAGTGTTTCAGTGTGATGCTCAAAACGGGGACTGGAGAAGGACAATGTTTAAAACCTCTGCAAAGATGAATTTAACATCCTGTGCAGAGAGATTAGTATTCCAAACTGGTTTTAATGGAGAATCAGTGAGTTATTATAATGTTTGTAAGGAATCATAGTTGACTTGGCAGAAAACCCCTGCCTTTCTGGCTTTCTGCCCTGTCCTGGGAATAAAGGAGTACACCACGGTTATTTACAGGGCCGCCTTTCCCTTGGGAGAGTTTGCTCTAGTTCACCTTAACTCGTTACTGATTCATGGGCTGTAGTTTTGGACTAAACAATGATACAAGAGCCACAGTAGCTGGGAGTCTAACAAAGTCTGCCACGGACCCTTCCATCCTTCCGTCCATTTAGAAATTTGCTGTCCAAAACACCACTGAAAACTCTGCTTTTCTCTCATTTTTTCCATCCAACCCCAAGAGTACTTTTCTCTATTAAGGGCATCTTGTAGAATGACTTGTTTCAGTAGTCATGTTTTGGCATTTTCTCTTTACCAGACACTCTGTTTTTATTAAGCATCCGTCCATAAGATGCCTGTACATTTATTTCTTTTTTATCCCTACTGGAAGGTGGTTTTAACATAGCAGAAATGGATCCTATCCATATTTTAGCCCAAGAGGGTCTTAGACCAGACGGCCAAGGGAATTTAGCTACTTACTTTGACTTTTTGGTGCCACCCTTAAACTAGTATGTAATTACTTTATAGGTAGTGTAGGATGTGTGGAAACCATCATTTCTGAACACAGACTTGTGATTATCTTGGTAGATAAGAATTTGTTTACTGAGTCTTATAACCTTGGATTTAGAGGTGGGTATACCCTGCAGCGCATCTCGGCCAACATTCTGAGACTGTAATTCTTTGAATAATAGAAACGTTACTACTTCAGTAGACTTATTTACTTAGACTGTGCTGAAAAACTAGCAGTTGAGATAGTTGTATGAATGTACCATAGAAATTCTTGGTTTATGGAAATTAAATACAAACTACAACTTTGTATTGAGTTACTCTAACCCTAATTTGTATTGTGCTAGCCCAAACTCATTCAGTGTAAGAAGAGCATTTTCATGTTACATCAAATCCAAGCCTACTTTGAATTCAGAAGCACCAGTGAAATCTACTAAATTCTGATACAGGCTATTTAGCTCTCATGTGTAATGCTTGGGCTGAGAAATGTTTCACAGTTTGAATACTTTTAGATTGTTTTAAATATTTGCTTACACCTAACGGAGATATATTGAGGATGGTCTCCAATTTTAAACACCAAATGTGTCTGCTTCAATACACCTTATACATAGAACCTTAAATTAATTCTATACATTTTTGATGTACCTGCAACCTATCATATAAGGTCAGAAGTACAATTTTTCCACCTGTTTTGTTATAATTGTGCTCAAAAGTTTTTAGATTTTGACAAATTTCATATTTTGGATTTTTAAAATTAGGCAATAATTATCTTGAGGAAGTGCCCAAATAAAAACAGAAATAAAACTCTTTTCTAAAAGTGTGTCCAAAGGGGATTTAATTCATTGTATAGTAAGTTCTCACTGCTAACTCACTGAACTGGGACACAGAGGGGACAAAAGGAAGAGCATTACAAGATCAAATTATTGCACACAAAAGCACCTTTTATTCAGCATCACCATGATTTATTTTTCCTAGTATTTTTTTCCTCATATGGAAAAATAACTTCATCAAGATAACAGATGTTTCTGCCAAAGTGAATTTCATTGTTTCAATGATTTTCTTTAAAAAGAAAAAAAATCAGTTCTGCACTACATTGCTCCGCCTCTTTTCTGCATGTATTCGGATGACCTTTTTAAAAATCTATCAGCAGAAAACAAGAGATTTCCCCCACATAGAGTAAGTATATTTATTGCTGCTTTGTTTAGTATATATTTTTCTCAACTGGGAAAAAAATCTAGGTGATGAAAAAAATAGCAAGAGAAGTAGTTTACACAATCACGATATTTAAATTGCTGCCAAAAGAAAAACTGTAAAAAAATTTAAATGTGAAATATTGTATAACTTCAAAAAAAAAAACTTACCTCAATTTTCTATCACTTATCATGTGCTACTAGTCAAGTTCAACTTTCTAAATAGGGTTACAGTCCTTTATTGTAAGCCCCTAGTGGTCCTATGGTATACGTTTTAAAAAATGCGACTACAAAAATTTTCTTTCCTCTTTGTTTTTACCTATTGTGTACTTAAGCTATACATAATTTTGAATAAAAAGCCTACAGTAGGTATAAATGCAATAATTAACTGATCCTGTCTGCTGACGTCCTGTTCCTGTTCCTCAGAAGGTGGCATCTTTTAATCCAGCATCTTCTCCTGCTTCTTGCCTTCCTTTTTCTTCTTCTTAGATTCTGCTGCAATTAAAAACAGAGAGAAAAGAAAAAATAAGCACCCAGCTATCAATCTGTTGGAGGGAAAGTCACTTTATTATAATTGGCCAGTAACTATAAGATAAGAGCAATAGAAAAGTTGTTTGGTCCTGGCAGTTCTCTTGGTGCATTGAGAGGAATATGAGTTTGTGTGTCTGTGCATGTGTGTGCATGTGTGTTTTTGCTGGGAAGGTACCTCTAAAATTAAGCAGGAGGAACACAGCCATCTCTGTGTGAATACCTACAAATGTCTATTGTCTTGTTGGCCGTTTCTATTTGGCATGCAAAATATTATTTAAATGTCTTACTTAGAAAACAAACACAGCAGTCAGTCGTCTCTTAGAAAATTAACCAGTTTGCTGCTCAGCGAAAAGCTTAAAGAGCTCTTCTTATCCCCTCTTCTCACAGAACTGTGTAGAAGAATTAGCACTTTCTTTAGGAGCAAACAATTCCTGAGTGCTTCCCCTTTGGGTGCCCCATCTGTTTATACATTCAGTTAGCTATTTAAAGAGCAAGGAGCAGCTGTGAACCCCATGTAGCCCGTCTAGACCTTTGCCTAGAGGCCTCCAATCTTGCAGGAAGCAAACAGAAGTACCGACCTGTGTTAAACTAAACAAGTAAAATCCTGAGGATGTAAATTAAAATTCTTATCCTTTCCCACTCAGTTACCTTGCTTTTGCTTTTTTTCTCATGGAAAACTGTAATAGGAAACAGGACACATCTACTTTAGCACCAAAGACAGAAATGGTAAGAGTAGCTGGGCTGGCAAATGAAACTGCCAATCATTCTGTGCTGCCTCCCCACTGGGCCCCAGCAATGGCAGAATAGTGTGGGGCAGGCACAGGCTCTGGAGACAGTGCTAGGGTTTAAGTGCAGGCGGCATCCCTGCATTACGGTGGGACTTTGGGAAAGCAAATGCATGCATTTGTGTTTTAGTTTAAGCACTTTTGAATAGGCATATGAATAATACCATATCTGATGGCAAACATGGGATTACTAGCTAAATTTACTTAATTGTATAAACTCCACCAAGAACAGAATATGGCAAAATAGCATTTGCTCAACAAAAGTATGGATTTATCTCTAGTTAATAATAAACTGATACTACTTCTCTGTATAACTAAAATTCTTCATCATCACCAGTGTGAATGTACTGAGTACGTGACGAACAGCCGAAGAACACTGGGACAAAAACAACAGCCAAAGGGGAATTAGGAAACTGTTCAGTAGATCCTAAAAATTATCTCTAAGAAAATCCCCTGACTTATGGTGAGAGGAGACAGGACATGATGTCCATGAGAAATAGTGTGCATTTTTCAAATCACACTTGAGTAGAGCTAGATATGAATGCAGGGAGGAAATGAAGCCGCCAATGTGAGAGCAAGGAGTTCCTTCCCATGCAGTGACTTCTCCTCCTTGGATGGTCGCTATGAGGAAATTACCACTCCGAGAATTCACAGTCCTTGCAGCATGTTTCAACTCCCTGCACTTCAAAACTTCAAGCTTTCTTTCCCCGGTTTTGAGTTGATAGCACTCTTAAAAATTGGGACATAGGCATGAGAAAGGGTGGTAGAGGTTTATAAAACTTGGCGCTACTCGAAAAGAAATAGTTTTCTTTAAAGATGTTTGAAAGTATTCAGGAAGCCTAAGACCTTCCTAAAAAAAAATCTACTCCAATAAGGATTCATTGAGTTTTTTTTATTTTAAATGTTAGGTTTGTTGAATAAAGGAAGCCTTATGGTATTTAAGCTTCCTGCCTGATTTATTTCACTGAACATTCGGGTTTCAAGGTTGTCTTGGTTACTTTTTTCTTGTTGCTGAGACAACACCCAACACCCAAAATGAAGAAAGGAAAGGTTTATTTAGCTTACAGTTTGTGGAGGTTTCAGTCCATACTTGGCTGGCTCAGAGGCAGAGTGGCACATGGCAGAGGGCAAATGTTCATGGCAGCAGAGCACAGCAAAAACAACCAGCAAAAGGGAGGAATGGCCACAAGCAGCCTCTTTCCTTCCCCTATACTGTAAACAGCTTAACCCAACCCAGGGGGCATGTAGCATGCACATAATCTCCATCCCCTCCTCTTCCACAGGCTCAGGATGTACACAAAGTAAGCACTCTGGCTTCCTGCTGACTCAACTCAGCCAAACCCCTAGACTCACCAAGTTGACACAATGTATCAACCATAACAAGGGTGCATACATTTTTCGGCAAGTGACTCACTTATCTTTTCATGGTAGAGTACTACCCTCTTCTATATAAAAGCCATGTTTTTTTTATCCATTCATGTGATGATAGACATCTAGGCCACTTCCAAGATTTAGCTACTATGAACTGGGCTGCCATAAACATGGATGTGCATGGATCACTGCTATACATGACTTCAACTCTTTCAGGAAGATACCCACAAGGGGTATCTCTGGGTAGAATGGAATTTCTAGCTTTAGTTTCCTGAGGAATCTCTAGGCTGATCTCACTGGGGTTTGTGTGAGTTTACATCCCCACCAACAAAGGATAGATAAGGGGCGACAGGGAGACAAATCTGCAAAAGTGGGTGGATAGAGGAGACGGGAGGGGAAAGAGATTTAAAAAGAGTCGAACTTGTTATTTTAGGTACTAACTCCCCATGAGAAATGTAATCCTTTCTACAACCATATATTGATTAAAATAAAAATTAATGAAACACTTCACCACCTTTCATCCCAAAGTATAAAGTTCCATCTTTACCAAATTCTCCGGAAAACTCAAAATTTAAATTCAAATGAATGCTATCCATGCACAGTAACTTCTGATGGGAAAGAAGCAAGGCAATGAAAGCAATGAGGAATACTATGGTCCACGCAACAATAAATAATGAGCCCCCTATTTATTTACTGTAAAGAGAAAACAAAATCTTGTGGACAAGGAAGCATTTAGTGACATGAAAACTTTGATTCTGTGAGACAGTAAGCAAAGAGTAAAGTTTTGTGAGGATCATAAGGAGAAACATTTCCTGTCTTAGAGAATTGATCCTAATGGACATCTGCCACTTATCAGCTCTGTGATTTGGGGAAAATCAGTCATTCTGCATCTGATTCCTACACACTGTGGTAATAAAACCAATTTCCTCGCCCAGTGCCATGGGGAGGCCCATGGGAGATGATGACCTTTCAAATCCCATTTTACTATTGATATCTCCCCAAAACTCACATATTGGTTGAGAAACTATGACTCAGTCTCCATTAAGCATCAAGTAAAATTCAGGATACTGGCATATAATGCTGAACAGAACAAAATTCTGTTCTTATAGAGCTCATAGTACAAGTAATACTTTCATGATTGCTGTGTGAGAAAATTATAAAGTATTTTAAAGGCATATATTTATCTTAAAGATCACAGATAAGTAGCTACTATTTTATGGCTTGACACCCACTTTTCTTGCTGTTGGTTTATGATTAGCATCCAGATGCATGTGGTATAAAAGACAGAGTATGCACAGGCAGATGAATTACTCAGGAGAAAAATGTATAATGGATAGCCTAAAGGAAGAAGATAATTTCTTCCCCACAGAACTATTTTCTTCTTTAAAAACAATTACTGGGCTCGCTTTGGCAACACATACTCCAGAAATGGAAAGATACAGAGAAGATTAGCATAGTCCCTGCATAAGGATGACATGCAAATTTGTGAAATGTTCCATAGTTTTCAGGAACAGGACAGGACGTCCACTGTCACACTCCTACTCAATATAGTTCTGGAAACAGTAGCCAGAGCAGTTAGACAAGAGAGAGAAATAAAATGAATAAGGATATGGAAAGAAGAAGTTAAATTATCATTATTTGCTGATGATATGATACTCTATAAAAAGGACCCCCAACAACTACACCAAAAGACTTCTAGATTTAATCATCAAATTCAGTAGTGTAGCACAGGCTGGGGATTTAGCTCAGTGGAACAGCGCCCGTCTGGCAAGTGTGAGGTTATGAGTTTGACTCCCGGTTCCAGGAAAAAAAAAATTTGAAAAAAAAAACAAATTCAGTAGTGTAGGTGGATATACAGTCAACACTCAAAAATCAATAGCACTCCTGTACACAAACAACAAACTCACTGAGAGAGAAATTAGGGAAATCACATCCTTCACAATTGCACCCCACAAAATGAAATACTTAGGAATCAATCTAACAAAGGAAGTAAAAGATCTACATGCTGAAAATTATAGTACTGTGAAAATGAAATCAAAGAGGATATCAGAAAATAGAAAGATATCCCTTGCTCATGGATAGGGAAAACCAACAGTGAAAATGACCATACTCCTAAAATATTTTTACAGATTTAAGGCAATCCTGGATAAAGTACCATTAGCATAATTCACTGAAGTAGCAAAAGCATTCCTAAAATTCATTTGGAACCAGAAGAGGCCAGGATTGCAAAGGCAATCCTGGGCAACAAAGGCAAGGCAGGAGTCACCATAATCCCTGACCTGAAATTATAATACAAAGCTACTATGATAAAATCAGCAAAAAAAAAACAAATCAGACTTGAAGACCAGTGGAGAACATTAGAAGATGCACACAGAACTACAAACACACTCAGCCACCTTATCTTTGACAAATGGGTCAAAAATATTCACTGGAAGAAAGATGGCCTCCTTCATAAATGGTGGTAAAAAAACTGGGTTTCCACATGCCAAAGACTAAAACTAGACCCACATCTATCATAATGCACTAAAGTCAAAATAGTTCAAAGATCTAAATATTAAAACATTGAAACACTAAAAATATTGAACACTAAAAATATTAAACACTAAAATATTGAAACACTAAGTCTACTGGAAGACAAAGTAGATAGAAATCTTAAAGACATAGCTATAGGTAGAGAGGTCATGAACCAAACACAGACTGCATGGGAAATACTTCAAAGAATGAACAACTGGGATTTCACCTTATTAATATGCTTTTGCACATCAAAAGAAATTAGCAACAGAGTGAAAGACACCCCACAGATGGGGAAAAACTTTAGCCAATTGTCTCTCAGACAAAAGACTTATATCTAGAACATATAAGGAATTTTAAAAACTCAGAACCCCCAAATTCAAAGACCCAATCTAAAAATGGACATCTAAAATGAATACATAATTTTCAGATAAAGAAGTACAAATGGCAAATAAATACAAGAAAAAAATGTTCAACATCACTAGTCATTAAAGTTACGCAAATTAAAACAACACTGAGATTCCACCTCACCCCAGAAAGAATGGCTATCATCAAGAAATCAACCAATAACAAATACTGGAGGGCTTGCGGTGGAGAAAGGAACCCTTCTCCACTGTTGGATGGAGTGTAGACTGGTACAACCACTGTGGAAATTAGAAAACTAGGATTAAAAGTCACATTTGACTAAGCTATTCCCCTTCTGTGTATCTTGCCAGAAGAATTAAAAAACATCATACCACAGCAATATATGTGCACCCATGCAGCACAATTTGTAATAGCTAAATCTTGAAAACAATCCAAATGCCCAACAATGGAGGAATGGTTAAAAAAGATGTAGTGTTTTTATATAATGGAGTAATACTCAGCCATAAAGAAGGATAAACTTGAACTTTTATACATAAATGTATGCAATTAGAGACCATACTTATAAGTGAAATAAATCAGTCTCACTGTATTGTCTCCCTGGTGTGAGAAACTGAACAATAAAATCTGAGATATATAATAGGTATTGTGAAATGGGAAGAAATTGTTCAAAAGGAAAAAGAAATTAGGATAGGTCAAAGGGAAAAAGTAGAGAAAAGGGAATGTCATGGTTTGTGTCTGCATGTCCTCCCAAATCCTCAGCAATCAAGATCTCAGCCCTATCTTTGCAGTCCACAGCCTTACTGGAGCTTCCTTTCTGGCCAAACTCATAACATTTTAAATCATCCTGCTGGGCTCTTTGCTTTTGATTCTCAACATAAATCTGGCTTAAAGCCCCCAACAATATCCACGCCAGTGCCTCAACATTTGACAGCCTTGGAATTTCTTTTGCCAGATTAAGCAATCCACTGCCTTTAATCTCAGTCTCAGGCAGTCTCTGGACATGAGCAAAATGCAGACGAACTTTCTGCCAAGCCATAACACACATCATCTGGAGTCCAACAACCAATGCAGTCTTCCTTCCCAGCAGAAACCTCCCGACCCTGGTCTTCACCAGCAGGATTTCTACCAGCCCTCTGGCCTTCTGAGTTTGACCAGAATCTCCCAAACAGAACAGCCTAAGGCATTCCAGCTCTACTGTTCCTGGCAACACCTCGGAACCTTTTCAAACACTTCCCACAAGCCATTTGTTATGCTCTGTGTCCGCCTGTCCCCCAAATCCTCATGCAGTTATGGGGTGGCTCTTAGGGTTTATGACTGATCCATGATCCAATGCTGGGATTATGGGTGTGAGCTATACCCACCCTAAGGTGGATAGTTTGTATATGTTAGGGAGAGGAAGAGGCAGCTGGTTGCCTTTCCGCCTGCCATTCCTCCCTTCTTGTGCTTGTTGCTTTGCTGTGTACCACCGCCATGAGCTGCAGCCCTCTGCCATGTGCCACTGTGCCTCAGAACCAGCCAAGTATGGACTGAAACCTCCACAAACTGTAAGCTAAATAAACCTTTCCTTCCTTCATTTCGGGCATCGGGTTTTTTGTCTCAGCAACAAGGAAAAAGTAACCAAGACCAAGCCATTCCAAAGGCTGTTGAACCACATGATCAGGTATAGTCACAGCAAGATCCTCACTCTTGGAATAAATTCTGTCTTAGTTACTTTTCTCTCATTGCTGAGAAAAAATGCCTGACACCCAGAATTGTGGCAGCTACACTAGGTTCCAGGATGGTGGCAGCTTAGAGAATTTGCTCCTTAGAATTAGGCTCAGAGTACCCAGTGATCCAGGCACTGAACCCCTATGGCCAAGAGAGAGGAAAGTGTGGTTCGTGGTCCAGGTGGCAGCAGACCTTGGCATTATCCATGTGGCCCTGGTTTTAGGTGTATGCAGAATGTAAGAGTTCTGAGGTTAAGAAGGCTTTCATTTAGATTTCAGAAGGCCTGGGAGGCCAGACAGTGTGCCCCTGAGAGGGCAGTGTGTGAGGCTGTGAGTGTGAATCAGAAAGTGCAGTGGACACACCAGAAGTTTGGAAAAGCCAGGAACATGCATTGTCTAAGGAAAGCTGCAAGGAGGGAGAAATGTGGGCCCAAGAAAGAGGCTCGTAGTCACCATTCCTTCCTTTTGCTTTTGTTGCTTTGCTGTTTTCCGCCACCATGAACTGCTGCCCTCTGCAATGTGCCACTCTGCCTTGGAGCCAGCCGAGTATGAAGTAAACCTCCACAAACTATAAGCTAAATGACCTTTCCTTCCTTAATTCTGGGCATCGGGTGTTCTGTCTCAGCAATGAGAGAAAAGTAACTAAGACAGGGAAAAAATGCAAGTCAGTTATACTATTAGTATCTGTAATTCACTTAAAAGGAGGGTCTGTAGTAATATCAATTGGAGAAATTTTTACGCTTATATCTTGTACCCTGAGCAACTACTTTAAAAATAACAGCATGTAATGTATTAACTATTGTTATTCTCCTATTTTTTATGAAACTTTGTTTTGCCTTTTTCATAAAACAAGAAAAATCAATTACTTTCTGTTTGAAATGTTAAATAAATTCAAAAGTATATATATATATATATACACACACACACACATATGTATGTGTGTATGTATATGTATATATGTGTATATGTGTA
Source organism: Dinomys branickii (assembly GCA_004027595.1). Taxonomy (NCBI): domain Eukaryota; kingdom Metazoa; phylum Chordata; class Mammalia; order Rodentia; family Dinomyidae; genus Dinomys; species Dinomys branickii. The sequence continues at coordinate 33,857 of PVLD010011924.1, read as the reverse complement.
TATATATATATATACATAAATTACCCATAATTTCACAACATAAAAACATTTGACGCTGTGTTCTATTTATATTTTCTATGACTTTAATTAGCAATATATTGACAGTTGATATAATATTTTATTTTAAAAATTCAACTGCATTTTTTTTCCATGCCACTGGTTCTACTCTGAAACATGACTGAGCAGTATTCCTTTATGTCATCTAGCCTATATATTTTTGGTAACCTTTCTTCTTTGGAAGGTCACTTGAATTTCTCTCATATTTTGTTATTAGAAATAATGGTACAATGCTGTTTTGCTGTCAAATTATTGTATATTTTTTCTTAGTACAGATTATATAATAAGATTTACTGAAATGAAGACTAGGGTCTTTATAAATCACTAGATTTATATTAGCAAGTTTATTCTTTGGAAGGAAGTATTAATATAAATTCTTATTAGTAATTTGTATGACAGTCTGTAATAGTACTTGCTATGGAAAGGCAAATAATCAAACAATATGTGTCATCTCTTTTCCATCTATTCACAGTCCTTTAAGAACAGGATTATCATGCAGCTGGCATGTGCACACACACACACACACACACACACACACACACACACACACACACACATTAGGGAAACCTTAAAGAAACAAGGTTGAAAGTGGGCCTTAGAGAATGACATCAATTTAAATGTGTTTTGAAGACTGAGGAGTGATGTTTTTCCAAGAAGTGGAAAGGTTAAGATTTCTAGAGCAAGCTTGTCTTATTTTCCCAGTGAGAGGTCTTGCTTTGAAGTTTTTCAGCAAGCTTGCTGTCTATACAAAAAAACTAAAAGGAAAATTAGGAGATCAAATGATTGAGGAAAGCCCAGATGTTTACTGAGTCAGACTCTTGTTTGCTGCTGACTTAAGTAAAATAGCTTTGGGTCATTAAAGCAATGGGAGGAAATATTGATTCGAATAGAAATGAGAGATTTGCACCAGCTAGGAGGTAAAAATTTGTATTTGAGGAAGCCAAAAGCACTCAGAAATGCACCCTGCAGTTCCAGAGGTCAGGGAACCCGTGGATGAGGACATCTGGAGACCTGTCATATACACCAGGCAAACTCACTCTGAAAACAGTTAAACAGGGCACAAGACCTCACTGAAGGAAAAGGATCAAATGATCATTAAACACAATGATCACAGTGTAAACATAACCCCACACCTGGATACACCCAAGATCCTTTTCATATCAATTAGCTGCATCTTCACCCAGAAACACCTAAACTCTCATACTAGAGCACCTGTGCCTCGGAATTGATAATAAGTCCTGCTGAATTATAAATGCACCCACTCAAAGACACCTATAATTCAGGTACTAGTTGGCTAGTCTTCTTAACACGCACCATTCGTGATATTCCCAAATATTTCCACTCAAACTGAAGTAGCATATAACAGATGTCACAGTATAGGAAAAATTTTCTACTTGTAAATCACAAGAATGATATTGTTTTAATTCTTGAACATGTTCTTCAAAGTTACGGTTGTGTCCAATGCCTGTATAATCAGTTTGCTTCTCCTTTGCTGTCTCATGCTGTAGTACCACTGGCTCCATCTCCTGTGGTACGCACGTCCGTGCATTTATTTCTAGGGGTATGAATGGGATACACACAGCGTGACACACACACACATACATACACATGATACATGGGTAAAATATGCAATGAATGTTAAAATAATTTCTACAGCAAAAGACATACTGGTATGAATCTCCCTCAAAGCACTCCCTCTCACTTCAGACACCTGTACCCCACCGCTCTTGCCCTTCTGGAGAAGGTCTGGGAGTCCTCTTCTCTGAGTGTCTTTAGGAGGTATGGTCAAAAATAGAGTGGATGCCCCTGCTCAGTGCCATTCACTTCAAATGCCGTCTTGTAAAAATACTAGTCGTCCTTATACACCTGTGTGTCCTCTAGGACTTTGAGACTTCTGACTTTACCCCAAAGTAAAACTAACCATGAAAGGTAAATATTTTTAATTGATTCAGGACATAGATGCAGCCAGGACAGCACAGTTAAAGACTCTCAGGAAAGAGGACTCCAGAACTGCTTCAGAAAGTGGTAATAGGGAGTGAATCCTTTCAAAAGTGTGTCTGAAGTGAGGAGCAGTATTTTGAGGGGAATGAATGTCAATGTGTCACTGACTGTAACAAATGTTATTAAACATTCACTGTATTTTGTATCATACCTCACACACAGGCAAGTGTAGCTAGCCCTGGCCCACAGTGCCAGGCATGGGCTGGTCTCCCGCGCATCTGTTCTTCCCCTCAGCATCTCTCTTCCTTTCTGCTCCTTTACTATTTCCTTACACCCTCCACTCTGTCTCTGCTATCTGCTCTTCCACACGTTTGCTTTCTATTAAGTGTATGTGATTAAAAAGATAGTCTACATCTATGTCTAGACACAAACTAAGCATGTTTTTACCACTTCAGGAACCTCTATTTTGCTTCTACCTGTTTTGTTTTGAGCAACGGCTCAGCTTTAAACAGCATCTTCTCAAAATAGAAAGTTCAGCTGTGTGAGTGTTGGTAAGTGGTGCAGATACAACGGAAATTTCAGCGGAGGAAGTGCAGAAATGCACTTCATCAGCCAAACAGCATAAACTTGAAAGTCCCTAAACATGTCAGTTATCATCCAAAGCAACTCACGCGGCATCAGTAAAATAATGTAAGGGAATAATAACCCATCTATAATAGTAACAAATAATAAGTAATAATAATAGTAATAAATAAGTGAACTAATTTAAAATCACATCAACATTGGGCAATCCAAAGATTCCTGTCTACAATCTTTTCAGCCACTTTCTCCTCAAGTCTTCCAATTTTCCTTTCTTTAGGGAGAGCAGTTGAAGTATTGTTTTGCTCCTCTAATTCTTCGTGATATTCTGTACTCACATGGTATAGTCAGGAGTAGACTATAGACATAGCCATGCTTGGGTGTGTTGGTAGAAAATTTATAAGCATTTGTCTACGAAGTAGAAAATCACCAAGTTGAAGGCTGAGGTAGGAGGATCATGAGTTTGAGCCCAGCCTGTGCAACTTCACGACTTGGCGAGACCCTGTCTCAAAATTTTAAAAACAAATTTTTTTTTCAAAGTTTGGAGATGGAGCTCCATAAAAAGTCCTGGGATTCATCCTCAATATCACAAAAAGAAAAAGAAAATCACCAAGTTAAGCTCTTACTTTTAGTTCACATTTGCAACATCCTTGTGTGTTAGTTACACCTATACACACACACACACACACACACACACACACACACACACACACACACTCTATAGATGAGAAATTAATGAGTTCTCTTATTCCACAAAAGCCTCTGCCATTTCCTCACTGTGGGTCCCTCTGGAGACCTTTCACTTATTGACAATGACCTCACTGGTCCTGTTCATTGACTGACTTCTTTGACCCACAAAAGAATGAGGATCTCCAATATAACATCTAAATATTTAAAAGATTACTTCTATAATAATAAGTTCATAGGGAAAAATTGGCCTTGTTATATAATATTAAAAATTATATAGTAGCCTCTTCAGGAATGAAATGTACTATAAGCTCTAATAAGTAGTTTTCACTTACACATGATTTGCATTTCCCATGCCAGTTGTTTATAACATGACCAGTGTTACTAGGAAAGGCTTATAATAAATTTTAGTCAGTATAGCATCAAAAATAGTCCCTCTTTGCTTCCAAATGGATGTTTCTTTTTTGTTCGAGAAATTATAGATGTACACAGAAGTGGTCGTTATGGCTAAATTAGTCTCTCCCAAAGTTCTGTGCCAAAGTCTTAACTCTGGTACTCCACTGACCGAATGTACCTGGAGAGAGAGACTTCACAGAGATAATTAAGTTAAAACAAGGTCGGCAGGATGAATTACAGTCCAGCATGACTGGTGTCCTTAAAGAGAAAGTCTGAACACAGACCTACAAGTCTGGGGAGACACGAGGAGGAGATGGCCCCCAGCAAGCCAGAGGGAGTGTCCTTGGCACACCAGCCCTGCCAAAACTTTGATCCTGTACTTCTGCCTCTAGAACTGTGAAGAGAAACACTTGCATTGTGTAAGACACCAGTGCATGATGCCTAGCAAACTCACACACCAGCGAATTAGACTTCAGGGCATCTCCTGCTTGTATGTCCTTCAATCCTTACTCACGTCTAAAGCACTTGTTCATTATTTCTTACTTGTCCTCCAAAATTTACAGCCATTTTCCAATTTCCAATCCTTTAGATATATGAGTATGGTGCAACACAATAAAGATTTTGTGTTCATTAGCGGCCTCACAAATGCACTCTGCAGTAATCCTTTCAGCCCTCCAACACCTGTCCTCCATACTTGTTCCAAGCAGGCAAGACGCCCAGAGCTGTCTACAGCAGCAGCACAGGCTACACATACCGGGCTTTCCCTGCGCTTCCTCACAGACTTTCTATGGCAACTGAATTTATTACCTTTGTGCGTCTGAGTGCAGATCTGAAAACAATGTTTCTCTATTTCCTGAAGAATGAAAATAATTCCTAAAAACCTTGCCAGAAAGAGTATCATGGATGTGTTAACAGCCTGTAAGTATCTCCAGGCCTCATCTTCTATGTGTCTGAGCAATGAGGCACCAGGAAAATCTTTACCTGCTTCATGCCCTTTGGATTTCTGATGAGCTTTTCCACAAATATTGTTTACTCTTCTAGAAAAAGCCTCCGTTTTTTGTTCACAGCCTCTGTGCACTGAGCACCAGCCAGCAGCCAGCTTTGTTTTCCCTGTAGGCTCCCAGAGGCTGTGCTTCATTGCAGAGCTAAGCAGAGCCACGGTGAGGATGCACTATCTCCGCTAGTAGTTACCGGGATGTGGTGCCTCAGGTCCTGGTGAAGCAGCTGAGTCAGGATAAACCTCACACCAAACTCCAGCTTGGGAAGATGCTGGGTGTAACTGGATGTTCACACCAATGTTTCCTACTTTGAAGAAATGTAGCCCCCTTGTCGGAACCCAATTTGAGCACTAAAGCACTAAAAGTTGTCATTTGACTTCAGGATGAGCCTAGACCCCAAATATATGAAATTTTTAGAATTATTGAAACAACATTAAATTATTATTTGGGTTTTTTTTTTTCTTTTAGTTTTTTGTTTTAGAATGTCCAAAGAGATTTTCAGGAAGCACAGGCTTGGGAAGCACTAATATAAGAGAAAAAAATCCTGGAAACCAACAGTCTCGACTTCAAGTCTGCAAGAACTTAAGCAAGTTGCAATCCTAGTGTCCTACATTCTAAAATATGAGTAAGACTCCTCTAGGCTACCCTTAGGATTCAGGTATAATGACTGCCAAGTGCTGAGCACAGTTGATGCCTGTCCAGTTGTAAATATTCAGTCACTAAGAATAAGATTTTTGATGGTCAGTCAATGAAAATAGACACTGCTTGGAGCAGCAGGAGAAATTCTCGACTCAGAAGTTAGGAGGGAAAAATTCCAAAGCTTCAGGGAACAAAAATCGGGTTCAGCAACTCAGCCAGTAATTAATGTGAACATTGTTCTATTACGCTGCCTTCCTTAGTGCTAATTATCATATGGCTGTTTTCTGTGTGCACAGCTAATGAGCCTCCAAGCGTGGAATTTACCCAGGGAGATGAAAGCAGACACACAGTGTGAAGCAAACCCTACAAATATTTAGAGTTCTCAATTCTCACATCTGCCCTGGAAATTAGGACCAAAAATTCTGTACTAAGGATGGAAGTGAAACACCATCCAGATAACTTATGATGTAAACTATCCCCCAAAAGCCTCATGTGCTCAGAGGTGGGGCTTTTGCAAAGCGATTGGACTATCTGGCGGTACACTCACCAATGGATTAATCCATTCCGAAGTTCACGGCTCAGTGTGATGTTAGGAGATGGGACCTGCTAACTGGGAGCATGACCTGGATGGGCGCATTCTTCTCCCAGGCTAGGTCTTTCTCTTTCTGCTTCCTTGCTGGCAAGGGTTGAATAGCTTTCCTCAGCCATGGCCCTTCTCGTCTTGGAGCCAGGCAACCATGGACTGGTCCTTCCAAAACTAGGAGCCAAAATAAACCTCTCCTCCCTTAAATCATGAGGGTTGTGTATTTTGTCCCACCAACAGGAAAGTAACTAATATGTAGTTCTTTTCTTGTTGAACTCCTGAACTTTAACACAGATTTATCAACACATATTTCAAGCCAGTGAATAAATAATGTGATCTGGAACACCAGATCAGGACAATTTAGCTGAACACATCATTCATTTGCTCATTTATTCATTCATTGATTCAAGTCAGTACTCTTCACTAAGCTCCTATCATGGACTATAGCCTACGGGGCATGATAATTTCACAGAGAATCTCCATGCTACAAGAGGCAACTATGCCATAATACAGTATGGTGAAGGCCTTATCTGAGGAGTGACCTCTGCCAGAGAAGGCAGTGACTTAATGTTTGGAAAGAGAAGTCTGGCAATTTTAACTCTGATCTCTTTTCTAGTGCTTGAGCAAAAAATTTCTTTTGGCTTCAAGGACTTTGAATTTCCCCTTGTTTCATCTTCAACATTAGCAGGTCCAGCCTCTTCTCTGTCTTCAACGAGTTCAAAAGTTATCCTCTGAAAAGGACTTCCTCTGGCTATTCTCTCTAAACTCCTCTTTCCCAGGTACTCTATGGCTTGCTCCAGTTTAGTTTTTAAGGTTTCTTATTCTAACATGCACCTATCATTGTGAAGACTATTAATTTTCTTTGATTTCCATGGGTTATTCATCACCCCTAGAACACAGCAGCTAGAGGGAAGGATGGTTGTCTGATTAATATCACTGTCACTTGGAACACTTGATGTAGAATATTGGGATGCATCCCTCTGCCTCTGCTGCTACACTGTAAATCCATGAAGGTTATTGATGCTGACTTTACAACATAACACTAACTCGGTGAGTATTTAATGATTGAACAAGGGGGCCTTATAGAAAGAACAAGAAAGTACAAAGAATAAAAGGGAAACACTTCCAGACTGAGAAAAACAGGTGAATAAAATGGATGTCAGAGAATAGTCATGGGCCCTTCGGGCAGCTCCTAAAGTTTGAGAGTTTGGTAGGCAACAATACAGAAACAGTGGGTCCAATTAGAACAATGCATAAGCAGCTGTTTCAGTAAAGATTTGGGATGCATCTAGAACTCACTACAGTTCTGAATAAGAAACTTGATGTCCATATTGGGTAGACACTGGGGAAGGAGCTGTATATAGTGCAGGAGATCTAGAGAGAGTATAGCTTGTGTGTAAACCCTGCCCTCTCTTACCATTAGCTGCATAGCCTCACTCTGAGTAGGCAGCTTCTCCAAAGCCTCAGTTTCCTCAGAGGTGAAATTGCAGATGATAATAGTAGTTACTTTAGGATTTTGTGAATATTTGGTGATACCATGTACAATGTTCTAAAATATTTACACATTAGATTCTCAAAAATTATTAGCTATGGTTTCTATTGTTGTGATCAGCATGAATTCTTCCTTTGCCTGAAAAGGATTGAAATACCTACCTCCAGAAATCTACTTGGCAAAAAATGAAGGAGTCAAAAACAATGCCCATTTTCCAAGCATTTTAACCTACCATCCTGCAGTTCATCTTGATAACCATACTACCAGAGACGTGGTGTCAACTCTAGTTTACAGAACATAAAACGTATTCAAGCAAAACAGGACCTGCATTAGACCTTCTCATTTCAAATATAGTATCATGGGACAGGAAATAAACTGCAGATGCCAAAAGACATTGCCGAGGCAGCTTTCCAAAACAGAGCAGGAAAATGGCAAAACTTTTAGAAATAGCTGGGTGGGGGTGGGGTAGTGTTACTGTGAGCAGGGACATTACAGTTTAAATATTACAGATAGCAAGAGGGTTGAACATCCATCCATGAACCACCTAGGTGTAACACAGACATCCATCTATGTGCTTTCATCGCTGCCTGTTCCAGGAACCATTTGGGAATGTCCCCTTGCCAGGGACAATAAAAAAGAAATACAAACCTTGAGACCAAGTGGAGAGAGAGTTTTTCTCCTGATCAAGAACAGAGCAAAGCACCTTGTTGCTGACTCTCAGATCCAATGCAAACTCAGGGTTATTAAGAAGCCCTCAGCTCACTCCTACTCAGGGCGAGGGTGCAAGTCCGGGACTCTGGCTCCTTAGCCGTCTCCACATGGTGCACAGCCCCTCAGCTCAGCGTAGCCACCTACACAATGCTACTGCGATCCTTCCCAAGGGACACCGGTCCACAGAGCATAGAACGAAATGTTAGAGAACTTTTATCTTTAGAAGAACTAACAAAGCAATCTATTTAGTGGGAAAAGAACTGAGGATGCTGGGAATATCCCCTGAGTGACCCCTCTGCCCATTTAATACTCAGCTGCCCCAAGCTGTGTCCCACATGCAGGGAAGCCTTGCACTGAAACTTGCTGCTCTTTTGATCTTTAAAGATGAATCATCAGACCTCAGAGAGGCCTAGGCTGCTGTCCAAGACAGAGCAGCAAAATGGCAAAACTTTTAGAAATAGCTTGGGGGGGGCGAGTACTGTGATATTGTAAGCAGGGACATTTAACAAGGATGACTGTAGTTTAAGTGGTGCAGATAGTAACAAGGAGGAACATTTATTCCTGACGCACCACATCATAGACATCTGTCCATGTGCAGCCCCCTCTGCCTGTCCTAGGAGCTATTTCAGAAAGTCCCTTTGCCAGTGAAACCCAGAGGCTAACACATACACTGTGCTGGCTTTTCAAAACCAAAAAGTGCTTCAAAAATACCCCTTAGTTATACACCTTATTTAAAAAGCAACAACTGGTAACTCTCAGGTAAACAAAAATACAAAATCCCAGGTTGGGCTAAGATGATCATTAGCCAACAGCGCCAGTGATGCAAGGAAAGATACGGATTCCTTGGAGCCTCCCACAGGAGTCCCAGCTCCAAAGCTGGCTTGGCTTTGACTGGGGGACCAGTGCCTCCTCTGAGAGTTGCATAGGCCACAAACATGGAGCTGGCTGCAGGACTGCAGGGACCCTGCAGATGGGTCCCTCCTGGAGGTCCTGCTTGTTCTACTCATGTTCTAATTCCAGTGCACACATCTTCTAAGTGGACAACTGAGAGACAAATGTTGCTTAACAAAGAGTTACTTGCCCTCTGAAGAGTCCTCTGCACTGAGGCTTTCTACAGAGCTGTCAGCACGGACTGTCTTCCACTTTCTTCACTCCAAGGATCATTTAGCCCCACAGGGGAAAAAGATTGGTGGCCCAAAAAGGAGACACCCAACTCTCTTTACAGTGGGGCACTTAACTTCCAATTAAACTCCTCTGGGCAACTTTTTCCTCCGTGGCGTGGTGGCAATGCTGCATCTGGTCCAAGAGAAGGCACTTGAGTCCACCGCATGTTCTCATACTGCTGCCCGCCCTGGCAGATCGGCTCACTACAGAAAGTGGAGACCCTTTCTGTTCTCCTTCTTCTGCTTAGAGATGCAGCCTGGAAACTCACCACATGTGATCCAACTCCCTTTCAGTAGGATTTCCTGCGTGGCCTGGTTTCTATCAAGGAGGCACACATACATGAGATGTGGAGATAACAAAAGTGAAGAACTCACAATATAATTCAAAGCTGGAGATACAAGATTTTGGTGAGAAAGGAAGTGGAAGTGTCTGGGTAGGAGGGACAGCCATGGTGGACACTGCAGTATGTGACTCTGCATTATACTGCTAGGCCATGGGTAATTTCAACAGAAGAGTTCCTGCCAGATCAGCCACATGTGGTGTCATTAAATATTTCCTCTGGGCCTGTTGCCTTGGCTATGTTATTCCTAGGTTTGAAGCCTCTAAGCACAATTCTCTGGTCCTCCTGGAGAGTCTTTGAAGCATAGAATACCCTTGACTAGGCCCCTCCTGCTTAACTGGCCAGCATTGGTCTTCCTGCGCCTGAAGCTCTGATTCATTAAAACTCTTTATCTATTCTCCTAAGAACATAAACACTGAAGTTTCTAAAATAATTATCCACTAATTTATCCATGCAGGACTTCTGTAATAATTAAATAAATTCTGGCTACAATCTATCAGTCAAACATTGATTCTTTTTGAGACCAGCATCACCTTGATTCAGAGAAAAGCTGCATTCGAAGTAGACCTCTCGTCGTTGTTATTTCTATACAAGAATGGCAATACCCTCCTCTTCCAGGTACGCGGCACAGAAGCAGGTGGTGAAAAGCTCTCCCTGGTGGGGCTCTTATGCAAGTTCTTTAGGCCAGGTGCTCAAGTGTGACATCTGGTGTCACCGAAATAATGCACTGAGTCAAGAGGCTGATGCAATACAGAGAGTCCTTCTTTAAGTTCTGCTTAAGGACTGTTTGGAGTTATGACACAGGAACTTGAGTGCAGCCTTACGGTGGCTTCCTCTGCAGTACCGTACTGTATTTTTTGCTGAGTACACTGTACAGTACAGTACCATAGTTTCATTTCTGTTATACATTACAGTACCTTACAGAAGAGTTATGCAAATACAACCAAAGTGATCAAGTTGGAATTTCTTTCGACCATGTCTTTGTTCTAAATATGGCAATGTACAAACTGTATGCAATTCTCCATTTAGCCACTAAGTCACTCAACAACTAGTTTCAGGAACTGAACTCAGTAGTAAAACAAGTAATATCTGTGTGACAAAACACCAGATGTGATGCTTTAATACTTGTAAGAGGTGATATTGTTACATTGAACTGGATAAATCTGAAGGCAATTTTTTACCCAAATGGGATATTTAGAAATTTCTCAGTATTTCTCAGTATTTAGATATGGGGCTTCTCTCTTTTTCCTAACTAAGTACCTTAATCTTTTAGCTTTATGAGTAGTACTCATGTCACCAAGAAACTGTTCAGTCTCCCTCACTGTAATGGGGAATAATCACAACTTACCCAGGGCTTTCTAGTCCATTTTTAAAAGTATATGTTTCACACTGGAAATCAAGTAGTTTTAGTTTCAATCTAGTTCCATTTCCCAAAATAAAGAGCTATAATGTAAAACTAGTCAATACTAGGAATTTTCTAAAACAAAAACAAATATACAAACAAAACTGAGCATAATAATGTGTTTCAAAGGATGGCCAGTGATACTGGGGTAAGGTGGGACTTTGTAGCTATAAATCTACAACTACATTATATGAAATTATATAATAATAATAATAATAATAATTAGTTCTTCACAACCATAATATTCTATGATGTTTACTTTGGAAAGTCTGACAATAGTGAACAGTAACTTTCTAATACAATAGATGCCAAATATGAAATAAGACAAAAAAGGAAAAAGCATCCCACCAAACAGAATAAAACGTGCAACAGACTCTACCACTGGGCATCAGGATGGACCTGGCTAATTCATGGGTTTTCTGTCTCCTCCTTTGCTTTAAGAATATTACACTCAATAATAGACCAGCTTCCTAGAAGCGTGGCCATGCAATGATTCTAAGCAAAACAAAACAAAAAACCTGATATGAGTTTGTAATTCCAGACGTGGCATGGTGCAATTAAGAAACCATAGGATCTTTAATGTCACCCCAACTATGGATTGTAATCATGGATCTGTGGGTCACAAGACTCAAAGCTTGGGGTGAGTTGCTAAACCTCTCTGAGCCTAGGCTTTCTCATCCTAAGGAGGACAAATCCAATTTACTGCAAATGGTTGCATAGAGATGCATTTGTTTACAATTTACTGCGTAGAGATATAAATTAACGATAACGAATTCCTACCACAGTGCCTTTTCCCTGTACTGAATGAAAACAAGTAAAGGCACTGATAGCTCATTCTTTTCTCAATAAAGAAATAAAGAAAAATGTTTGTCATTATATCACCTCGAGAAAAGTTTGGTAAATGGCTATTGCCATTTCTACTAGGTTTTGGTGGGTTTCATGAGCAAAAGTTTTTCCATTTAGCATTGATTTATTATATGAACATTTTTCATGTTTGTTCTAGGTTCAAACGACACAATGAAGAATAGAACAGACCAGGTCCCTCTGTTCTGAAATTTAAAATCTGCTCTGTCTCCCAGAATTGTTTTATAAATAGTATAGAAAATGTCTTCTTCCATTCAATACATGAGTATTGGTCTTTGTTTGATCAGTCCTACATTCTTACGTCTAGTGGACTGAGCAACTTCGTTGAAGATAACAGCATGAGATGTAGCAACCATTATTAATTTCTGTGTTTTGAGGTCATGTATTGTTTTTGTTGTTTTTGCGTTTTGACTGTCTTCATTGTTGTTTCGTTAGATTTTTTTTAATTTTTAAAAGAAAAAGAAAAGAGAGCTGACTTCCTTCTGCTTCAGAAGAAAAGAACAGCCACAGAAGTCAGACCTTATCAACTTGTGCTGTCAGTGAGACAGCAGCGGGTACAAGGAAAAGTGCGAATTTAATGTCAGCTCAATCTTGGCTCTTACTCATTACAGACATGCCCACAGGCAAAGAAATTAACCAATTTCTTTATGAGGAGACTAACTTGTAAGTATATATGGGACCTTATGCGATAATACCTGTAATAAACAGTACAGAAGTATGCAGGAGTAGAAACAGAATGGTGATAATCAGAGTTTTATGGTGGCATCATTTTTCTTTCCACTGATTAGAAGAAAATGAGCCATGCTAAGGTTACAGATTCACAAAAAGAAACCTGTAAAATAAGTAAATACATCTCTATGTGTCTATGTGCAGTAAACTGTAATTAAAATGTAATCTTCCTTTTGTGCATAATACGCCTTTGTTAAAACTAACCAATCTTTCCTTACTCAACAAAGGAGGGGTTTATTAATGTCATTTTGGCACCAAAGAGTCTGTACAAAGAATAGTCTTATTGTACAAATTGAGCTGGGGGATGTATCAGATTTTCTTAATGGGAGCATACATGTTGCTTGATATATTTTTGTAGCTTAAAGGAAATGCAAAAGGTGGGATATTTGAATTATACATACTTCTGTACAAGTAATTCTGGATGATATTAACGTATTTACCAAATATTTTTGTGGTCCTTTATTAGTCATGTTCTGTTTATTCCAAACATTTTAACATTTTCTATATTCACTAAACTCTACCTTGTCCTCACCCAACGACTTCACCACTTTTTCCCCCTTTTACTAATCTGCAATCTCTTTTCCACTGTTCTAATGACACTGTGTGTGTGTGTGTGTGTGTGTGTGTGTGTGTGTGTGTGTGTGCGCACGCACACGCATGTGTGTCTGTTTTCTTAATGGATTTCCAACTAGAATATCAGTAATTCATAATTTCTGTCAGCATAATGAAACTTTCTAGGGAGTAGTTAAGTTTGTAAAACTACTGTTGATGAAACTTTCTAGGGAGTAGTTAAGTTTGTAAAACTACTGTTTATGATTTTGCTAGTCTGGTTATACCTGAGCAGTGGGAATTTTGTAAGTTTCCATGAAAATATTAGAGGTTGAGAACCGCTGTGCTAGAACAAGGAGACCTCAATTGGTTTTCTGTTCTACATGTATGATGAATATTTTATCTCAAGAGTTGGTTTGAAAATATATAAACTTGAACATTATTTCTGAGTTCTTCCATTTAAGTAAATGTTTTACTGAATGGCTATTACTACTGATTTTAATAAATGACATTTAGAAAGTTGTCCCAAATGCCCACCACCACCCAACCCCAGACATTCTATGTATCTTGAAAATACACCCTGAAACAATAAAACAATGTTATCAAAATATAAAAATGAAAGAACCCATTTTCAAATACTGTCACATCCAAGAAACTAAGGGATAGGTCTTCAACATTTAAATTTGGAGAAGTCATGATTCAACTCATAGTACTTCCAAAACAAAAGAATTTAATGCCTCCTTGACATCTTTATATCTGTATGAAACCACATCCACAATATTTTCTGGTTTACCTTCTACAGCATGAAAACAGAGTCTGACTTTCTGGAGAAAGAGTATTCTACAAAACTTTAAAATTCTGTGATGGATATATTTGTTAAGCTAAACCATCTCAGAAAAATTTCTAAGTCTCTGAAATAAGGTTGAGAAATACAGACTCTACCAAGTAATGTGGTGAAGGAAGGGAAATGTAAAATATTTTTTCTGAGTTCATGAAAATAATATTTTAGATAATCTAGAAGAAAAAGTTGGGTTTAAAATTTTCTGCCTCATGAACTCCATGTGATAGTCTGGTCAGGATCTAGTTCCACTTCAGGGCTCAGGATACATGTTCACCTTAGAACAACTACCTTAATTATTATATCTTCCTAAGTTATATGTGTATTAAAATATCACATCCATACCCTACATGATGCAGAGGACTTCAGTTTGAGCTCTTTGAACTCATAGACACCTATTATAAAGTATATGTGTGATGTTAAATGTATAAGCACTTTTCAGTCACCCTTTAAAGGTAAATTTCCTAACATTTCCTTCTAGAAAATGTGGGTTTCCTCAGACTGCATGAGTCCATCATCCCGTTGACACTGTGGAGTAATGGAAGGGACCCACCTTGAGGCTTGGACTTGGTCAGTTTGCCACAGGGCTTGGAGATGGTGACTGTCTTCTGGCAGTCAGCATTGTGGAGCGCGCGCTTCAGACTCCCGGTTCTGGTCTTCAGGGCGGTATTCAGGTCACATTCTCCCCAGGCCTGGAACTGGTACTTGCACTCCGCTAGAGGCAGGGGAAGATCCAAGAGAAACCCTTGAGCTATCCTGCTGTGGTGCCACTGTAATAAAGCCATGCTTTTGTTGTTCATTTTTTGTATTTGAATGATTGTAGATTTTCATGAAGTCGTAAAAAACCAGAGTTACTCCATAGACTGCTGTACTCCCAGCCAGGTGCGGTGTCTTGTGTAGCTACTGACTAAAAGCCGCACCATGAAATTGATACAAACACATTCTAAGAGCTTGTGGAGACTGCACCGCTGTCGTGTGCACTCATCTGTGCATGGGAATGTGCACTGGCTGTGCACAGGTCATCGTGTGTGGACACACATGAGCACCATCCTCAATGTACAGAACCATCACAGCACAGGGGCACAGGGTTCACTTTTCCACCACAGTCTTCCCGCCTCCTTCATCTGGGACAACCGAACCTCTGCTCCCCATCTCTATAATTCCATCATTTTAAGATATTATATGAATGAAGTTAAACAATATGAGAACTTTTGATGTGAGCATTTTTAACTTAGCATAACCTCCTGCAGATCCACTGACATCAAGTACATCAATAGTCATTCTCTTATATTTGTGAGGACTGTTCCAAAACATGGATATGCCACAATACCTTTAACTACATCTGGGTTATTTCTAGCTTTGAAACTACTATCTATACTCAAGTATGGATTTTAGGGAAAGGTAGATTTTCATTCTCTGGGACAAATGCCTAAGGGAGGACTGAGTTGCACAGTAAACTCATGTTTAGTTCTGTAAAACACTGGTATACACTTTTCCAGTATGGTTATACCATTTTACACCTCCAGCAATATCTGAGGGATGTAGTTCTGTGAGCTTCTTTGCATTTTATCACATTCTTGTCTAGCCACTAGACCAGGTTTGCAGCAATCTTACTAGAGGTTGAATTTCTAGTTCCTTAATGGGGAAAAGAAGTTGAACATCCTTTTATATATTTATTTGCTTTCTACAGATCAATGATGGCAAACCTTTTAGAGCTTTGAATGGTAACAAACAGCCCGCTGTGGCACATGTGCCATAGGTTCGCCATCACTGCTATTGATACTCTTTAAGAAAATGTTTTTCCTACTTTCTTATTGGATTATTTTTTTACTGTTGAGTTTTGAAAATTATTTATACATTGCAGACTTGAATCTTCTAACACACATCATAACAACCTTGTATAGGTGAGTCTTGAGGATGCCCTTGTACCATTTAGGAGCAAATGTATCTAAACTTTACTACAGCTTAATAACACTTACTGCCAGGCAAAAATGAACCACAAAGGTTATAGAGCATGCAAGGGATTCATATGGGCATACCCGTGGCCCTATTTCGCTTGCTGGCAGGCCATGACACACTTCCTTATAACAGAGGGACAACATTTGGGGCACAGTGTTTCACTATGGCCAAGAAAGGCAGAAAGACTGGAATGTAGGCCAGGGACGCAGCTCAGTGGCATAAGCGCCTGCCTGGCAAGTGCAAGGTCCTGAGTTCAATCCCCAGTACCACAAAAAAAAAAAAAAAAAAAAAAAAAACAGAAATGTAGAAGAAAAGTTTATCTCAGTGTAATACTGATTTAAAATGGAAATGTTTCAGAGAACTTGTCTCCAGCAGGGAGATCAGGCCAGCCTTAGGCTGCCAGTGGTCAACACAAGAGAAATCGCTCAAAAAGGGCCATCAACAGGCCTGTCGGGGTCAGTAAGTAAATCTGTAAATGTATGTGGACGGTGGGGAAGAAACCAAAGAGTGAGAGTGACACAGATAATGACAAGAATGAGAAAAGCGCAAAGGAAAAGATAAGGAATTTTAAAGTAGAAAAAAGAAAAGGGAGCGAATACAGACAAATGAACATTACTGGAAGGAGCTCCATGCACGGTTTGTGTCTCTACGATGCAGTGGTTCTCGGTCCTGGGTGGTTTTTACACCCAGGGGACATGTGGCCATAAACAGCAGAAATATTTTTAGTTTTCACAACTGGTGTGGGTGGGAGTGGGAGTGGAAACTAATGCATAGAAGCCAGGGATGGTGCCAGATATCCTACAGCACAGAAGACAGAACCTTACGTGGCCCAAATGTCACCAGTGCTGAAGCTGGGAAGCCCTGGGGGAGGCAAAGTGTCTGCTCACTTTGTTTCTGACAAAATGAAATTGTTTAAAATAAGTAGCATTGATTCCAAGAAGACACTTGGTGGAAACGCAGCAGGATTATCTCAGAGCGGGAGGTTGGGTCAATAGGACAGGGTGAGACTTACCTCCAAACTGCTTCTTCCAGTTGCAAGGGATCTTACATCTCTGGGTCTTCATGGTTTGCTTGCACTCAGCGCCAGAGCGAGTGCCCTCCCGGGTGCCCAGGCCACAGTCGCCGCTGGTGGGCACGCACACACTCCACTGCCATTCCCCACAGTCCGACTTCTTCATTTTTTTTTCTAGAAGGAAGAAACCAAAACTAACCAACATTTAGGCAACCCTAAGCCCTAGTTAGAGCCGTGTTTTGTGTATCGCTGTGTTTGTGGGTGTGCACTTCCTACGTGTCTCCTTGCCGCCCAGTCAGCGGTAGAGAGGAGACAGAGGCCGGCCCAGTACCTGAACCAGCGACACACCGAGAGAACGCAAAAGGACAGCTAGGGGAGGAACTAGAGCCCAGAGTAACTGAACTCGCACGCGGGCCAAGACCGTTCCGAGGGACTTACTGCTACCTCCTTGTAGGAGCAACCCTCTCTATTTAAAAAAATTTAACAATACTTTCACGTCAAAAATGAGAACACATTATATTAGAAGTAACAAGGAGACTAGCTCTATGTAAATTTAAAATCCCTTCTTTGTTTTGATAAATGGAAGACTATAATACACATATGGCCCATTACAGACTTAAACAGAACCCCAACGTCACAGACCATGTGGCTGTGGGAAAGGCATACTTCCTTTGTAAATCTAAGCTTTTTTAAAAAAATCTTTGGATGGCATGATTTGCGGAAGAGGAATGACATAAGCAAATGGTGGATAATCTAATAACTATTATGTCTTACAGTGTTTTCTCACTAATTTTTATTTTTTGGTACCCAGAATTGAACTCAGGACCTTGCACTTGCCAGGCAGGTGCTGTGCTGCTGAGCTACATCCCTTGCCCTTTCTCACTCTTTTTAGGCTTAACTATTTCAAACTATTGTTTCTTCAATAAAATCACCTGATTGTCAGCCAATGGTTCCTAGCTAGTGAACTCTACCGTGATCACATTACAGAATTTACAGTGGAGAAAAAAAATAAGAGGACTGTCTTGGGTTTCTCAAAATAATGAGAAGGAAGAAAAGAAAATAGGAAGGAAGGACAGATGGAAGGAAGAGGGTGGAGGGAAGGAAGGATGGCAGCATTTAGGGAAGGGAAGGGGGAGGGGAGAGGAGAGGAGAGGAGAGGGGGGAG